>JAQQZU010048021.1:0-20674 GCA_030068025.1 Parauchenoglanis punctatus | reverse complement strand
GCTGAAATACACAAGGCCTTCCCTGAAATAGACATCATCTGGAGGGGAGCATATGTTGCTCTAAAACCTTTATATACATTTCAGCATTTATAGTTCCTTCCGAAACATGCAAGCTGCCCATACCGTATGCACATATGCACCCCCATTCCATCAGAGATGCTGGCTTCTGGACTGAACGCTCATAGCACACTGGAAGGTCTCCCTACTATTTAGCACAGAGGACATGGCATCCGAGATTACCAGCAAGAATGTCAAATTTGGATTCGACTGACGACAGAACACTTTCCCACTTTGAAACAGTCCATTTCAAATGAGTCTTGGTCCACAGGACATGACAGCACTTCTGGACCATGTTAAAATATGGCTTCCTTTTTGGCATGATAGAGCTTTAGTTGGCAGATGGCAAGGCAGATTGTGTTTACCGACAGTGGTTTCTGGAAGTATTCCTGGGCCCGTTTAGTAATGTCAATGACACAATCATGCCAATGAGTGATGCAGTGTCGTCTGAGGGCCCGAAGACCACAGGCAACCAATAAAGGTCTTCGGCCTTGTCCCTTATGCACAGAGATATCTCCAGGTTCTCTGAATATTTTGATGATGTTATGCACTGTAGATGATGAGACTTGCAAAGCCTTTGCAATTTGACGATGAGGAACATTGTTTTTAAAGAATTCCACAATGTTTTTAAGCACTGTTTAACAGATTGGAGAGCCTCTGCCCATCTTTACTTCTGAGAGACTCTGCCTCTCTAAGACATCCCTAGATGTTCCTAGATGCTAGATGTTCTCCCAGCTGAATCTTTTTAAACTTTCTTGCTTTTACAGCCATTTGTTGCCCCCGTGTCAACTTTTTTGAGACCTGTAGCAGGCATCAAATTTGAAATGTGCTCATTTAGTGGATAAAGGTGTACAATTTCCCAGTTTGAACATTTGTTATGCTATCTATGTTCTGTTGTGAAGCAAATATTGGCTCATGTGCTTTGAAAGTCTTTTAGTTTTCATTTTATTCAACTTTAAAGAACATCCCAACTTTTCTGGAATTTGGGTTGTATTTACAACATGAGTACTGTAGTGAGCGAGCACCTGATTCGAGACCATGAACCACACCAGAGACAGGAAATGTGGTGAAAACCAAGGTGCGCATTTTATTAACTCAAAGGAAAAAACAATAGCCAGAAAACAAACTCGGGAATCAACTCAAACGGTATCGTGCAGTAGTGGAGTGCTTCCGGTGCTCAGTGTAGGGAGTGCAGGGTGATCTCCTCTCCTCGCATCGAGGGGGAAAATAGCGGTGACACACAGGGAACAAAAAGTGAAAGTCCCTCGGTGAGCCAGCCGGTTAGTCCACTTCCAGGGAGAATCTGCACAGACAACCCCGCACGGAAAAGAAAAGGCTTCAGAATTTTTTCTGACCTATATCACTCACCCTTGTGTGCCACCGCTTCCTTTTTATAACCCGCCACCACGCTGGAGAGAGATGATTATTTGTGCCGGGTTAAGCAGCTCTGCCTCCACTGTGGTGATGTGTCTTTGGGAACGCTGGTGTTCTCAGCCGACGTCACTCCCTGGGATGCCCAATGGGGAGCAGTGATATTATTTAATGAATGAATGGCGAGCTTCTTTTTTGATGGCGGCGTAGCGCTGCTCGGCAGGTTTCAGCTTCCGGCTGATGTACAGAAATGGATGCTCCTCACCATCGAATTCCTGGGCAAATATGACCCCCAGCCCTGTCTTGGAGGCATCAGCCTACACCAGAAAGGGTCAGTTGAAGTCCGGGTAATACCCAGCCAGCCCCAAGAAGGCATGTACCTGTTCATGGTCCGGGGCCTTGGGTAGTTCCAGACAGCTTCCACCTTCTTGGGGTTTCAGAAGTCCCCAGCCATTGATGTAGCCCAGGTAGTGTGCTTCTGTTAATCCAAGGCGGCATTTTTTTGGGTTTGCCATGAGCCCAGCCCGCTGCAGCTCAGTGAGGACCTGGCGAAGGTGGTACTGGTAGTCTTCCCAAGTGGACGAGTGGATGACGACATCGTCCAGATAGGCTGTGGCGAAGCTCCGGTGGGGTCACAGCATGATGTCCATGAGCCGTTGGAAGATGGCTGGAGCTCTGTGCAGACCAAAGGGGAGGACCCGGTACTGCCAGTGTCCACTGGCTGGGCTAAATGCGGTCTTGGGTCGGGATGTAGGGGAGAGTGGCACCGGCCAGTAGCCCTTGGTCAGATCCAGGGTGGAGATGAAGTGGGCCCTCCCGAGGCGCTTCACCAACTCATCCACTCGTGGCATGGGGTAGCTGTCGAACTCAGAGACCTCGTTGAGCCTGCGGAAGTCGTTGCACAGGCGGAAGCTCCTGTCGGGCTTGGGCACCATGACAATGGGGCTGGACCAGGGACTGGTGGACTCCTCAATGATCCCATACTGGAACATCATCTGGACATTGCTCAACAGCCTGGCATCTGGCCTCTGGCACACGGTAGGGCTGCTGCTTGACGACTACTCCAGGGGGCATCCGGATGTTGTGTTGGACCACATTGGTCCGCCCAGGTTCTGCAAAGAACACGTCCTGGAATTGGTTCTGCCATTGTGATGGTGTCAGGTTGGGTCCCTTCTCCACCACTCCCGGGTGCCTGAAATACAGAAAAGTCCCAGACCAGTCCCCACAGCAGCTATTGGTTCTTGTTGGCATTTTAACGGATTTACATGGTAAATGTGTTTCAGTGCGCTTACCAAGCTGTTGCAGGAGGTATTTCACCGGGCCCACTCTCTTCACTATGGTGTAGGGGCCCTGCCAACATGCCAGGAACTTACACGTGGCATTGAAGACGAGGAGCAGCACATGGTCACCTGGCTGAAACTCGCACAGTTGTACATGTGATGCTGCCCCCTCTGGGCTGTTGCCATATGCTCCCTGATGATAGGCCCAACCTTCTGGACTGAAGAGGAGGACGAGTTCTTGCACGAGGTTCTGTGAAACAACCTTACGCAGGGGGATCACCTCGGGGTAGCGTGTAGCATAATCCATGAGCACTAGGATATATTCATGGCCCCGGGTGGACTTAGGCAGCAGCCCAACCAGATCCATGCCCACTCACTCAAATGGGACATCGATGATGGAGAGTGGGATGAGAGGTATAGGCGCCAGTTTACAGGGGGTCATCTTCTGACACTCTGTGCAGGCCTGGCAGAACCTCTGTGCCTCTGCAACCATCCCAGGCTAATGGAAGCGTTCTGGGATCGGGGCACCTGGACCAGTTTATCTATTTGGGCATGCGGTCGATCGCGACGATATGTCCAGCGGTAGAATGCTGCAGTGGCTCAACTCACGGAGAGGCCACAGTGCCCCAGAATCTCATCCTTCAGAATAGCATAATTGGCAGCTTCCTCTGCCAAAAGCATTGTGGTATGCGCACTGGGCCTCGCCCATGAGGAGTGGAGCAAGGAGCCATGGTCACTCGGCGCGGGGCCAGCCCTCGCGCTGAGCCATTCTCTCAAAGGTGCCCAGGAACGCCGGAGCCATTCTCTCTACGCCTCTACGTCATCATCTCTCATCATCTTCATCAGGAGATGAAGGCAGGGGAGGGGAGAGCAACAGTGAATCCAGTGAGCGCCCACAGTGTGGCTGACTCCTGAGCCATCACTCTGAGCCCCTGAACCAGCTCTTGATTAACTGTCTCATTCACAGAAAGTCAATCAAATAACACACAGGTACAAACACGGCAACGGAACAGGTCTCCTGAAGTGTAGTCTGACGAGGTTTAAAAAGTGGTCCAATGGTACAGCCAACCAATCCCAGCGCAGGAGGTGGGAGAAAAGCAGGTAAGATGCAGTGATCATCCAATGGGAGGCAGGACACACAGCAGTGGGCTGGGCCTGAACAGGAAAGACACAAACACCCATCCCAGCAACAGCACAGACACATAAATAGCAGAAAACAGACAAAATACACTGGCGAGCATAACAATAGCTAGCTAGCTACACAAAACAGTTCTAAAAGAAGATGATCAAAGCTTTGGCCCTGTCAGAGCCCAAAACTAAATCCTATAGAAAAAAAAACAGTGGGATGACATGAAGAGGGCTGTGCACAGAAGATCCTCTCACAGTTTGATAGATCTGAAGCATTTTTGTAAGAAAGAATAGAATAAAATTGCCCAATCAAGATGTGGGTAGTCTCTTAGCAAAAAACAGAGTGCTGTATTACAAGGAAAATTTGATTTAAGAATGTATTACACAATGGGTCTATACACTTACTGTCTCTATCATTGAACAGTTTATAACTACAAAAAACAGATTTTAAGTTAACTCTACAGTTGCAGTACTACTGCATACATGAACATCAATGTCATCATGGACTTGAATGTCATGGCAATATTGGACCTCATTAAACTGTTCTTATGCTGTGGCAAAATGAATGTACAACATACATCTTTAATACAAAAAAAAAAGAATTTGGTGTACTGGCATTCTGTATATACTGTGTATTTGATTACATTTATTTTGGGCTCTCTGAAATTAACACAAGGTCAGAATTATACATACAGGATCAAAAATATACATACATACACTTATATTATTATTTCAGTGGTGCTGAAAGTTCCAAAATGTCTATTAACATCCTCTTAGTGATCATGACTGACTACAGCTGATAGTTTCTCTGGGCCAACATAAAAAGGGTTTGTTAGACAGCACTCATTGCATTGACCAACACAGTATAATTTGAGTCCAAGGAAGTCCAAGTCCAAAAAAGTCCAAGGAGCTCAGTGCAGATCTGAGAAAGAGAATCATAGATTTACATAACCCAGGAATGTCTCTTGGAGTCATTTCTAAACAACTACAGATTCCAAGATTATCAGTTCAAACAATTGTTAATAAGTACAAATTATTGGGAGGGACTTTGCTGGAAGAAGAAACAAACTCTCACCCTCAGCTCAGCAGAAATTGTTTCAGATGGTTAGTAACAACCCAGGAGGCACAGGCTGGCCATGAACTATAAACTGCTGGAACATTGTCTATCGTCAAGTGAGTTTTACACTGCCATGGACTAAGAAGCTGTTGTCCAAAAACGAAGACCTTGCTCCAAAATTGACACCTTCAAGCTTGACTAAACATTATATCTGACTACATGGACAAAGAAACTGGAGGAAACTGGAAACTGGAGGAAGGTTTTATGGTCAGATGAGACAAGGATTGAGTTTCTAGGCTGCAATAACCAGAGGTACAAAGGAACACTTTACCAGGTGTTAACCACGGTGGTGGTAGCATCATGCTCTAGGGCTGTTTTGCTGCCAGTGGAACTGGTGCACTGCACAAAGTGGATGGAATAATTTAGAAAGAGGTCTACCTCAGAATTCTTTAGCATACCCTCAAACCATCAGAAACTTGGACACACCTACATGTTCCAACAGGACAATGATCCCGAATTCACATCAAAGCTGGCTGTGTGAATGAAGCAGGCTAACATTTAACTTAAAACAACCCCTGACCTCAACCCTATCAAAAATCTGTGAACTGTGCTCAAACATCTGGTCCATGCCAGGAAACCAACAAACTTATTTGAACTCTACCAATTCTGCCAAGATGAATGGTCAAACACACAGACATGGAACAAGACACACCTGGACTAGGACTGAAAACAGAATTGATGGAGTGCTACTATAACAGCAAGCCCAAGGAGAAAGGCTACATCCACTGAATGTGGGAACTATGGATGGCCAGAAGAGCAACATCCATATGGACTAAGAAGCAGCTCTTGGCCCAATGCACTAACATTAATAGAAGGACGTTACTCTCACAGCTGGAACTTGAAAGAATAAAACCCCAGATTGGGAACACTGCAGATGATGGAAATGAAAAACAGTCATTGGCACAGACAAGTATAAAAGAGCTACATGATACTCCACCACCAGCTATAACAGCAGCATCCACCGAGCTGAAGATTGAGGCTCAAAGACGTGCAGAAGGGAGATATGTGAGACAGGTTCTGGGTGACAAAGAAGTACAACAAGATGTCTGTTGACAAGACTGAAGAGATACCTCAGGGAAGCAGAGGCCAAAGAATAAATGGCCTGTTCTCCAAAGAACAATCTAGAACCACCTGTATTCATAGCTGAAAGGGAATAACAGCAGAAAAAGATTAGATACATCCAGAGCTGAGACTGAGAAATACTGGAAGGACATATGGGAGAACGGGGTGGTATCACACAACACCAATGCAAAATGTCTGGAAGAACTAAGAGCAGACCACAGTGATCTCCCAGAACACGAACCAGTCACGATCACTAAGGCAAATATGCAACAATGAGTCTTGAAGGACTTGACATGATACATGATATACCTACTGGTTGAAGAAGCTAGCAGCACTCCATGGCTGCCTAGCAGCTCAAATGAGTGAGCTGCTAACAACAGGCACTCACCCAGACTGGCTAACACAGGGTATGACAATCCTGATCATGAAAGATTCCCCATGTGCACACTGCCATCCAACTACAGGCTAATAACCTGCCTCTCCACAACATGGAAGCTCCTCTCATCATCATAGCAGAGAAGCTATGTTAACACATAAGTCAGTACATGAATTAGAATTAGAATTAGGAATTAGAGCCAACACCAGAGTCAACAGCCACTGGCCGATAGAGCGATCACCCAAAACTCAGGCAGACCAACCTGAGCACAGCCTGGATTGCCTACATGAAGGCCTACAATTCAATGCCCCACACATATGGATACTGCAATGCTTGGCACTATACAAGTCTAAAAAGGCACTGATAAGCATCAAGAACTCGATATGGCTATGGAAAACAACACTGGAAGCCAATTCCAAGGCCATCGCAAAAGTCACCATGAAGAGCAGTGTATACCAAGGTGATGCACGGTCCCTGGTGCTATTCTTATTAGGCCTGAACCCCCTCAGCCACATAATCACAAAGAGTGGTTATGGATATAGGTTCAGAAGTGGAGTAGCCATCAGCCACCTCTTGTACATGGATGATATAAAACTGTATGCCAAGAGTGAGTGCAACATCAACTGACTGATTCACCTCACCAGAATCTACAGCATCAGGATGTCATTCAGACTGAATAAATGCAGAAGCATGGTGTCCAAGAGAGGGAAGATGATCAGGACTGAGGGAGTGGAGGTACCACAGGGCAAAATAGCAGATATACAGGACAGCTACACCTAGGTACCTTGGTATCCTTAAGGCCAATGGGAATCAGGATGAGGTTAGAAGGAGATCAGTCACAACCTAGTATCTCCAGACGGTCAGACTGGTGCTCAGAAGCTAGGTCGCTAGGTCAATCGTAGTAATAAGATCCAAGCCAACAACATGTACAACCCTACCAACTATTAAATACCCAGCCTGAATAGTGAGCTGACTAGAGGAGGAAATAGATGCCACTGATGTCAAGACAAGGAAACTCCTCACGATACATGGAGGATTCCATGCTTAGTGTCACAGGGTAGCTGGAGCTAATTCCAGCTGACTTCAGACGAGAGGTGGGGTACACCCTGGACAGGTCACCAATCTATCTCAAGGTGAACACAGAGACACTCATACTCTCACCATTTAGGAGTAGCCAGTTGACCTAATCTTCATGTTTTTGGACTGTGGGGGAAAAAGGAGTACCCAGAGGAATCTCATGCAGGCATAGGGAGAATAAGCAAAATGTGAGAAAGAACCCTGTTCAAGTTCTAACTTAAATTAGAAAGGGCAAGATGTTCGTTATGATAAAATGAAGAAGCGATTCTTAGAAAAAAAACAACTGGGCTCAAGGTAGAATTATTATTTCTTATACCATCCAACTACAATAGGTTATTTCTGTTGTATAACCAATAGAGAAGTATGCTCATATTAATATTCATAAATTGTAAGAAAAATTTGTTGGAGATCTTTGCTGGTTAATTGTTGATCTCCCAGCCACAAATGAAGAAAGACTTCCCTCAGAGATTTACTGTATACCTGGGCTTCATTTGAGTCATGATTGCCACAACACTACCAATGAGCCCACAGTGCTATCCACATGATGGAAGCTACTTACCAGTATTGGATCACAGGCTTTTAAGATTTATTGCACTATTTTCTGTGTCTGGCCACTATTTGAAGCTCTATAATCATACCCAAAGTCTCATATACATTGATCTGGGGTCTGTATGCAAGTCTATAACCGATCTTTAATTTCAGCTTGGTAGTCTTTGGGCAGAGACTTCTAAAATGATACTGAAAAATACATTTAGTTATTAAATTTTTTTTTTGGCTCTAGCAACCAACTTCAAGAAGGGCCATGATGAACTGCATTTAAAGTGCCAAGCAATTCTATATCAGACAAATGTTATAAGGTGCATTTGAATTCATTCCAGCCTCTAGCCATATCTGCCAATGTTTCTTTTCTTTCTACTGAATTTTCCACCAGTTGCTTTATAGTGAGGCAGTATGGCCCTGTTTACACTTGGTTTTAAAATGTATCTTGGGCGAACGGGTTACAAGTAGACAGCCATGACACAGCCATTTACACCTGTGAATATCATGTGTCTCCAAGACATCCAGCTGACTATTTGTGTTCATATTTCCTTACTGCCTATGTCACTTCAGCTAGAAGGTCAGAGTGCCCCATGCACTGTTATATTTAAGGTCCACTATGTAGGATTTTGTGGGTAACTATTACCAGAAACTGAGTATATATTCCATAGTTTACTTATGGAATTCATAAGTATGTTTTCATTAGTGTATAGTTACCTGTAATTATGAATTGTTGTCTTTTCATGAGCTTAGAACAAGCCCTTTACATATACATAGGGCGGGGATCCAGCCCTAGGGAGCTGCTATGTTGCACCAGTACAGTAGCCTAGAACACACAAACCTCTAGAGAGCCTTCTGCATTGGGCATTTTACAAGTGGCAGCGTGAAACTGAAGGACAACAAAGAAGAAGAATCAAAGACAAGGAAGAAGAAATAAGAGGAATCAGCACTTTCTGGTGCTGGCAATAGACAGTAAAAAAAAAAAAAAAAAGAGTGGATGGAGCCAAATTGAAGCTATGATGAGCCTCTTGCTTAACAATTGTTTAATGCGCAGGCAAAGGCTCAAATATGATGACTCAATTCTGATGTCTGTGGTAGCTGTTCCCTAAAAATTCTTCTGTCTCACTTTCAGACTTTAAACTTCCCAAAGAACTTATTATCCAAACAATACAGTTGTGCGATTGACCATTGCAGGTTCATGATTTCATTTTTAGCATAGTCGGAGAAAAATGTTTATTACACAGCACTGTCCCAACGGCTAACTCTCTGGACTTCTGATTGGATGCAGGTGCATCCAATTATCACCACACCCATACACACACACACACACACACACACACACACACAGACACACACACACACCCACCCTCTGTTTCAATGTGCCTGTGTGAAGCTATAGTTTTTCGTGTTTGCACTATTTCTGATTCGAGTTTCTGAGTATTTGTGCTCCCTTTGACAAGCTGTTTGTACCTCAACTGAACTTTGCCTGTTTTTTGGATTTTGATTGTGGATACTGATACTAATACTCATTGAATAAACTGAGTTTTCTTCAACTCTGCCTGAGTCTGCTGCTTCGTGGTGCTAGCTAGCTAACAATTTAACAGTGGAGCCTAGAAGGAAGCTACCGGCAAGTTACAATGTCAACATTGGATTGGGAGATTGGGAGACAGAGTCAGCTTTACTGCAGCTGGTCTGAGCAGAGAGGTCTGCCCTTCAGTGACAGAGGGAACTACTGCGACAGGTGGTTTGTGTGAATGTGTCTTGATTACATCTTGGTGGTCATTTCCACTTGTATTTAGTGCTGTCCTCTTGTGATCAGATTGCTCAGGATGCATTTTAATACTAAGTGTAAACAGGGTCTATGAGTATTCGTATTCGGAATGTACTATTAGCAATAGATAAATAATAAGAATGTAAAGTATCCCTAAAACAAACTGTGTTGTGCTCAAACAATTGCGAACTATGCAACAACCACAAGTATATTTTAGACCCGTGGGAAGGACTGTTTGTCACTGCCAGCAATGTCACGACCAGTCACAACACGTTAATCTAATAGTTCTGATTCCCAATTGACATTTTTAATGTTACTAGGTTGACAGGGGTAGATTCCCACACTACACTATTTTATCTCTACATTAATGGCTTTTGTATACAATAAGGGGAATAGCAGTAAATACAAGGCTTTCAATGTCAGTGGGAATGGGGTATCACACTTGCCTCAATTATAGCTGCGAACCCAGGCTTGAAATGTTCCATGGGTTAGAATAATACTGTAATAGGCTACACCATTTTCATTGACACTGAAAGCTGTTTATTTATAGCTGTTACGGTGTCCTGTGGAAATGGGAGCAAAACAGTAAAGTAGAAATGGTAATCAATCCACTGGTGACCTAGAAGCATGAATGTTAATCTTTTGCCATGGCTCTAGTGGGAATTGGACCCATCAGAGTAACAAGTTGTGACCGGTCACAATATTGCTGGCAGTGAGAAAAACAGTGTTTCCCGCAGGTCTGAAATAGGCTTGTGGTGGTAGCTGGCAGAATGGGTTGGGATTAATGCTATATGTAATTGTCAATTAATTTTTATATGAATTACCTGACAAATGAAACATATGTTTTCAATGAATGTTTTTTGTTTTAATTTCTAGTTCTAATGAATAAAAATATTTCTCTGCAATGTTTAATTTATACAATCATTAAAAAAATTCATAGTATAGGTGCTAATAACTATGTAGGGTGCTGATATCCCCCATGTATGTATCTTTAATTTTCCTGTACCAATCTCTGAATGTGTGTATGTTTTTGAGGCTCTGGATGGTTCCTGATCAGGAGTACTGTTTAATCTACCATTACAACAGTGCCAATTCTGTGGATTCACACACATATGCTACTTTCATACCTGTAGGTGACTTTTGGGTTACCATAGCCTCTCTGGCTTTGGCTTGCTCTATAAACCAGTGTCTCTCACACTCCTTTCCTGTACGGGGAACATCAGGGTGGGCAGTGGAGATTTCCTCTGCAATCTCATCCCATGCCCATCTCCGGTTGGTTGCTGTCTCACGGCAAGAATGCCTTCCAGTCAGTAGACCTTCTCTCCTGGCTTTCACTAGCTGCACCAACAGCAGCTTTTGCTCTGTAGACCAGTTAGGCTTTCTGGGCCTCATCAGTGTTTCCTGTGATAAAGGTAGGTAGATTATCAATGTGCAATACATACGCAGTCTATCAACTAAATAACCAAAGTTCATTGTAGTTATGGCTACTCTCAACAACGGCATATGGGTGCCTTATATTTTATTCAACAAATAATTAAATTTGCTACTGATAAGTATACCTTAGATGTTTTATCCTCTATGTAGGAGATGAGTGAAGGCACTTCAAAGGAAAGCATTTCACTGGTTTGTCCCAGAAAATGTAGAAGTTTTAAGTATAATCTGAGCCACTGTTTTATTAGTGACATGTTAAGTGAGCACCAAAGGAATTCTCTTTGTCTTAGAGGTGGCTTGTTCAGAGGTCAGTGCGTCAGTTCTCGCAATAGTGCTAACACAGGCCATTGAATCATCTATAGCTTTATTAGGAAATCAACAGGTATTAAAATAATTGCACATAATTTTTTGGAGGAAATAATCTGCAAATCTCAATTTGTATGGTTTGGAATAGGAAGAGAGGAATGAGATTCTGTTGCTGATAATCTTAACAACAATCTTAGTGGATGGCTTCTTTTACAGGCAATATTACACTGTGTAAAACAATTTAGAGCTCGTAATCTGTCTTCTGTAGGGATGACTGAAAATTGGTCATAGAAAAAAGTAAAGGATTGTGGTGCAATGACTTTTTAAATCATTCAAGGATTGTTATAAAATGTGAAGATTGTTTGGACAAACATAGGTAAATAACGAACAATATTATTCAGTCTAACTTGTCAATCAATTGCTTGCTCTGGATTGCTGGCTTAAACCTCTGGAAGCCAAGACCCTAAATGATTTGGATGATACTACACTTGATGCTTATCAGCAAAATCAGTTTATACAGTGAAAACATTTTTGGGAGCCCCATGGTGGATATGTACATTCCATGTTGCTCTTGAGGAATACTGACTTCCAGAGCGTTAAGTTGTTGCAACAGCATAATACACATTTAAAAATTTTTATGTGCTGATTTTATGTACATCAACGATGGGTTACATCCTTGTCAAAGTCTTATATTTGAATGCCTGACTCACATGGAATTCATCTCCCTGTAGCAATGCCAAAAACATCAAAAGACTTGTCTGAAGTACACATATGCATGGTCAGTCTGAAAGAGGTGTGGATGTTTCTAATCTTAAATATCTCATGCAAGACCTTCCATTTGAGCAATTTTATCCTGTCTTTTAATTCATCTTAATTAATTTACCCCATCTTTGAATTTCTTCATTCTTTCATTGTAATGCTCAGTTGCTCAACTCCAGATCATACCATATCATGACACTAATGAAGGGCACAGTTCATATTACCCCAACCTTGGCCTCCTTACATTGGCTACATGTGAGCTTTCAGAATTTAAAATTGAAAATTTAAATATCGCCACAAGCAGAAATGATGGGTCCTTGCACCTCTGGTGCTATCATCAGGGTAAACACAACTAAAGAGCTCTTTTTTGCTAAGCTGAGATAGGTGAGAAAGCCAGTCTTTCTGTTACCAGTTGGGGCGCTATACCAGAGAGTCACTCTAGGCAATTGGGTATCATCAAAACCATCATACACAAAATCAATAACAAAAGCAGATCTGACATGAATCCAATGAACCATCTATGAGCAATATACCCAAGTTGGGTGAAAAAGTCACAGTTTCTGTCACTTTCATGGCAAGGCACTTAAATTCATCATTTCACCATTTCAATAGGAGGAGTGGAAGTAACAATAATTAATTGCTAAATATGAAGGTGATCAAGTTCATTGACAAGTAGAGGGGTAAAAATGGATGTGTAATGAAAAAATTATTTTAATAATTTCAAGACAATTTGTCAGGATATGATGAAAACAGAGCCATATTTCATTCATCATTCAGAACACAAAATTGCCATTTATCATTTAAGGAAAGCAGCCTTAAAGGTGGAAGTAACAAAAATTACTTGATAAATATGGAAATGATGACAAGTGATTTGTAAAATAAAGGGGTAAAAATGTATGTGAGTTGAATAACAGGGTGATCGATTAATTGATTTGCTAAACTTTGTTGACATTTTATTTGAAACAGTGTTGCTCTGATAATCAATTCAATGGACACTGATCATTTACAGCAAGCAAACTTTGTTACTTCCACCCATGAGACCATTTTCCTTAATTGATAAATGGTGAAAGTAACAAAAATAACTTGCTCCTATGTGTGAGCTCTGGCTCTGACCTTGGACTCACAGGAAGAGCACAAGAGCTGTGTCACCATGTTCCTGCTGCTGTTGCTTCTCACACTGAATGTGTGTGTGTGTATGTATGTATGTTTGACATTTTGTGCAGAAGTAACAAAAATTGCTTGCTGTAAACAATAAATGGCAGAATTAACAAATTGCTTGCTGTTAAATGATAAATGGCAGTTAATTATCAGAGCAACACTTTCAAATAAAATAGTGTTGCTATTTTAAATAGCATATTTTAAAATAGTTGCACTCTCATGATTCTAAGAAATGAGAAGACAGGGCGCAGGATTGTGATAACTCAGGTGGATTTATTTTGCACTCATTTTTTTTCATTGGAACTTTTTATTTGCCAGTTTCACACTGAGACACTCACATACACACAAGCACACACAGCTCTGTGCTAGTCCTTTTTCATCTTTTTCATACAGAGTTTTCATCTCTCTCGTCAGGAGTTTCTCTTCCTGCAAGAACATAGACTCATAAGTAAATTACCCTGTGATTAAGAACACTTGAAAGCCCTCAGGTGTTACATGACAACCTGCCTCCTCTCCGCCCACATCTGACATTTGATCATGCCACCGCTGCCACATACCCCACCACTTGACTCAGGCTGAGCAGCCATCCAGCCATGCGTTGGCATCCTTCATGCAGTGGAGCCATTGGTGTGGGGCTTGGTCCTAACAAACAGTCCAAGGGCTTCCCAGCAGGTACTATCAGAGGGTGAGCACTGCCCATTTGATGGCCAGACATTCCTTCTTCAAGGAGCGCTCCTCACCCTCCACCACCTGGGACAAAATGGCCCCCAGCCTTCTGTCGGACACATTAGTCTGTAAGACAAAAGGGAGAGACAAGTCAGGAGAATGCAATACTGGGCCCACACAAAACAACCTTTAATTTGGCAAAAGCCCATTCGCATGGGTCTGTCTACTAGACTGGATCTGGCACCTTTTTAGTGAGATCCATCAGCAGGCTGGTGACATTCGAAAAATTAGGTATGTATGATCTACAATAGCCAGCCAACCCCAGGAACTGCTGCACCCCTTTTTTGGTCCGGAGTCTCGTGACCCAAGTGGAAACCCAGATACTGTTCTTCTACCCATCCAATTGCACACTCCTTTGAGTTCACTGCCAATCTCAAGGACCTCAGGATAGGTCTTAGATGTTGCAAATGCTGTTGCCAATTATTACTCTAAATGATTACATCATCTAAGTAGGAAGTAGAATATGCATTGTGTGGGTGGAGTTGCTGAAAAGTTGCTGGGCCTCCATACAAATCAAAGGGAAGAGTGACAAACTGGAGTAACCCTAACAGAGCGGAAAAGGCCATTTTTTTCTTGCGATTTTGGAGTCAAGGGAATCTAACAATCCAGCATTGGCAAAATCCAGTGACCAGTAAAAGCAAGCCACACTCACTTGTGAGGCAATGTGAGGCATTAAGTATGTGTCAAATTTAGATACCACATTGACTTGTCCACACAGAACTTAACTGACCCATCATTCTTTGGCACTGGGCTTCTCCAATTGCTGTGAAACTCCTCAATTACCCTCATGTCAAGCATAGCCTTCAGTTTCACCTGAACAACATTTTTCTTGTGTTCAAATAACCAGTATGGGTGGCTATGTACAACCATACCTGCAGGCATCCCAATGTGGTGTGTTCTATGAGGTTAGTTGATTGGGTAGAGGCAAAATCCCCCACTGAAAATACCTCCCGAAACCTGTACTTACTAGGACGGAAAGAGGTAGTTTCCGCAGGGGATTGGGGTCAATTGGGCCACACTTTTTGTACTTACCTCTGGTTTCAGCTCCTTCCTCTCAGGAACTATTGTCACCAGAGCCACAAGAACCTCCTCTCTCCATGGTTTCAAGAAATTGTAATGGTACTTTGAAGTGCATCACCTCAATCTGTTCTTTTGACCTTATATTTGACTACTCCAACTCACCGCCTGACTTCAAAGGGTCCTTGCTAATTTGTGAATAATTTAGAGCTTGTGGGTAGTAAAACAAGCACTTTATCTCCCAGTGGAAATTCCCATAGCTGAATACCCCTATTATACAGGAGTGTAGTTCTTGCGCCTGTAGCAAATTCTCCTGGGTTAGGTTACTCAAAGTGTGGAATTTTGCTTGCAGGTCAAGAATGAACTGAATTTAATTTTTACAAGAAGGTTCCTCCTCCCAATTTTCTCTAAAGACATCTAGAATGCCATGAGACTTGGGCCTATGCAAAAACTCAAATGGGGAAAACCCCATGGAAGGTTTGTGGGACCTCTCGTACTGCACATAACAGGGGCTCGAGCCATTTATCCCAATTTCTGTGTTCCCATGAGCAAACTTTGAATCATGTTTTTAAGTGTTTGATTAAACCATTTGAAAAGCCCATCCATCTGCAAATGGTAAACACTGGTAAGAAACAATTTAATCGCCAATCATTTATACAGTTCATGAAGTGTGCATGACATGAACATCATGCCCTGGTCAGTCAGGATTTCATTAGGAATCCCTACTTGGGAGATAATGCACAATAATGCCTCCACAACACTGCATGCTGACATGATGTGCAGAGCCGTGGGTTCTGAGTATCGCATTGCACTTTACACTAGGACCAATACAAATGCCCAATTTGATGTCCTTGTGCAGTCCAGTCTACTGGCCCAATGAGGTCCATACCAATCCTTTCAAAGGGAACCTCAATTAATGGAAGAAGGCACAATGGCACCTTTGGGGTGGCCAGCGGATTCAACAACTGACATTCATGACATGCCTCACACCACCTGTGAACATCACTGCAAATGCCCAGCCAATAAAAATGAGCCATGAGCTGGTTTACTATATTTTGTCCCAAATGCCCAGCCATGGGATTATGATGATCTGCATGGAAAAGCAGTTCCCTATGGCTCTTCAGGACCAAAAACTGAGTTGTCGCTTCTTCAGTTTGAGTCCTGTTTCACTCAATCTAATAATATCTTTAATATACATTTTATAATAATATATAATAATTTAGAAGTACAGGTAGTGCGACATTAGGTTGGAGATTTTCACCATCTATTACTATCACTAGATCAAAAGCATGTCTCAGACTGTCATGACTGCTCCAGTGGGAAATCCCCAAAGGTTTAGAGTGGGAAGAGTGGACAGACAGAGCCCTCCCCACCCTCTCTGTCGTCCTGATGTGGACAATATCGTGAACAATAACATATTTGGTCACGTTTATATTTTGCATAAGCTATTAAATTCAACAGAGTTAAAAGTGTTTTGCACCTGATTTTCTTTTGTATTCAATGTCTGGTGCATCACATTGCAGTGTCCAACAGTAGTCAGCAAGCATTGATGGATTCCAGTTGCTCTGGTATCATTTCTCCATCGTAGCAATGTCCTGGTGAAACCTTTCACCGTGTTCGTCACTGACAGCACCGAGATTTGCGGGGAACAAGTCCAAGTGTGAGTGGAGGAAATGAATCTTGAGTGACATGTTGCACTTCATTGTCTTGTATGCTTTGAGAAGTTTGTCTACCAGCTGAATATAGTTTGGGGCTCTGTAATTGCCCATAAAATTGTCAACAACGTCTTTGAATGCTTTCCAGGCAGTTTTTCCGGCCCAACTAACAGATCTTCAAACCACTGCTCACTCATAACATGTCTGATCTGGGGCCAACAAAAATGCCCTCTTTGAGCTTGACGTCAGTTATTCTTGGGAACATCTGTCTTAAATAACGAAAATCTTCGCCTTCCTTGTTCAGTGCTTTCACGAAATTCTTCATGAGGCCCAGTTTTATGTGAAGACGAGGCAAAAATATCTTTGCCGGGTCGACAAGCGCCATGTGCCACATTTTTCTGTCCTGGAGCTAACTTTTTACAGCGTGGCTAGTTTTGTAGAGAATAGTGTGACTCTTTGGCATGGTTGTCCCATTCACAGATGAAACAACAGTACTTTGTTCAGGCGAGCTGCAGTCCTAGTAACAGAGCAACGACTTTAAGATCTCCACAGATATTCCAGTTGTACCTGGTATACTGGACGTGCTTCAGCAACAGTTCCATATTCTCATACGTTTCTTTCAAGTGTGCTGTATTGGATACAAAGATAAGAAAAAATCATGACAAAACTGAAGATTTCTCTGAAACGGTACATGATGGCTAAAGTTTGATGTGATATTCGTGATCAGCACCCAGAAATCTATAAGAAACACCCAACAGTGTTCAAGAAGCAAAAACTTTTTTGTGCAGTGTAAATGGAAATTTTGTGTTGTGAATGATGAATGAAAATGAGATGTGACTCTGTATTCGTATCATGGCTGTTTTAATCAAATCGGCTTTAAATCAGTCAAATCACTTCATAATTTATCACTCTATTTTTCCTTTCACATCCATTTTTACCTCTCTGTTTTTCAAGTCACAGGCACTTTTATCACCGCCATTTTATCAATTAACTTTTGTTACTCCCACCCCTCATATTTCAAAACCTTGCAAGATATAAAAAAAAATCCTTCACAATTTAAAATCAGCAAAATCTTATGAGGTGTTCCATTTGTACTTGAAAGTTGGGATATCCTAGTTCTGAATTAGAGTAAACTGGAATGCCCCCTGAAGTTGGATTTCCTTCAGGCACTGTCCAGAGGACACCAGAGGCCTTGCACCCAGATGAGTAAAAAGCCACTCTTTTTGTTACCAGATGGTAGTGCAATGCCAGTGTGTCAATCTGGGCATGTGGATATGATCATAATCATAACCAACAACCTTGGATGTTTGAGTATCAATCAAAACATGGAGAATCAATGAAGCATTTCCTGTTTGTGTGGCAAGACACAAATTTGTGTTGCCAATTCAGCACCTCGCAAAAATATTATACTTCCTTCACAACTTAACATCAGCACCTTGACATCATGTATACCAAATTTGAATGAATCCTAAGGCCTTGACTCAATTTCTGAGTAACTGTTACTAGCAGTGATGTGTGTGCCAAACTTCATGAGTTTTCGCCAATGGGAACCACCTCAAAAATGGTCAAGCCTTGAAAACAACAAACAAATTAAAAAAACCTTATTAAAGCAATAGAGCCTTGCACCTCCAGTACGGGTGCCCTCTAGTGGATGTGCTTGGGCCCTAATTTTATTTATATCAATATTTTATTTATATGTATTTGGTCATATGAGCAAACTGGAAAACCATGCGCCACCATCTTGCCCCTGATGTCCTCTTTTTTGAAAACCAATATATGGTCACCCTAGCATTTTGGTGGCAGGAGATTTACAGTAGATGTCAACCTGCATATGCAACATCAGTTATGCTCACCTTTTGTTAGCTCCTGAAGCCATCTTGAATAAAACTTAGTTCACAGAGAGGATGTGAAGCAGAAGTGATGTGACCTGTTTTACAGAATATGGAATTTTGTTGCACATAACCCCCATTGTAATTTTAATGATCACTCAATTACATCAAAAACATGACCACCTTCAGCCAATCAGATTTCAGAAGCATTTTACACAACTAGCATGGAGCTATCAATCACAAAACCTGATAAGCATGTTCATCTATCATCTCTTTGTTGTGATATACTGTGGGTACTATTTGTGTGAAGTGCTTGGACCACACAGATTGCCACTTTAGGTATATTTCTTCTTCTTCTTCTTCTTCTTCTTATTATTATTATTAAGAGTCCATGAATGAATTGCTTGTAACCCTATTGTTTTTTTGTAAAGATTTGTGTACTTCTTCTGATTCTTCGCTAATACATGATGACAGCCCGAAGAGGCATAAAAAGACCAAACTTTGTCATATGGTGTAGAATTCCCACCGTTCTCAGGGCAGTAAAGGGACTAGGTGGTGCTATAGTGCAAACATTTGCATTTTGTCCTTAATCTCGATAAACATAAATCCTACACTCAAATTCCTTTGCCCTAGGCTGATTTCAGCTAGATTCTGCCCACCAATTTCTGTCCTATCTTCACAATTACAAACTACTCAGTAGAGTGTGACTCCCAATAATTATCAAATTATTGACAATGACACTTGCACATAATGTGGCCACCACATGTTAATCAGTTCTAACGAGGTGGAGCTTAACTTACTCAAACAGTTCTAAGCCACTTGACTTTTTGGCACAGATTTGCAGAAAACTTTGAGGTCATGTGCCAAATTTGGGGTGTGGTCACATGCACAAGAGGTGGGGCTATGGTCAGATAACAGTATCTCAAGAATCGTAAGTCCAATCTATCTGAAACTTGGTATACTTTATCTATATGCTAATTTACAAGTGAATCTCTGAATGATGTTACTTGACAAAACTTGAAACTATTTTCACAAAACCTGAAAGTGTGGTCCCTTTAAGCACCCACAAATAATTGATATAGTCTTACTCAACTTACAGCCTTACTCAACTTGGCCTCTGGGGGTTACCATTCATGTTTTTCCACTTAAAAACAAGCATTTCTTTTAAAAGGTGTAATAGTCCTTTTCCCCATGTTTTGTCGCCTTACCCCCTAAAATGTGTCTTTTGGACCATTTTGCTCCATTCACAAAAATTTTTAATAATTAGTCTAATATGCAAAACATACTTGTATAAGTATTGTGTAAGTCATTACACTACATTTTTGTCCTAGCTTCACAAGTTGTTGTCAGAGCCGTATTTACTTAAACAGCTGTTAGTCAGGTTTATCGCTGATATATTGCCAACAAATTTGGTCATGTTCAACATCCCACCCCCAACTAAGCCAAATGAAATAGCACATCCACCTAATGGGGGCCCTATAATAAATTAATTAACTTTTTGGTCTATGTCTTCACAACTGAAGGGAAGATAAGAAAGAAAATCAACAGCAAACTGATTTAGCAAAAATGAATGCTGTATCTTTTTTGCTCTATGCTTTAATTACTGACATACTTTCTGCTATTTTTAATTTTCTAAAAAACCTTTTTGAAACTAGTCTTAGGATGTTCATCGTATCATCCTAAAGTATTATATGTAGCAAATAGAGAGTTTGATGACAAAAACATATTTTTGATTAGCCAAACCATTTGACGGCTACAGGTCAATGAAATTTAAAGCCATTTCATGTATGTGCTAAATGAGCTGTGCCCATTTGCATAAAGTGTTGCATAAAATTTCTTAGATGTCATTTCCTTTAGGGAAAACATCACCTTAAGATTACTATCAAACTCCAAAAGCTGAAGATATGGCAGTGTATTTGGAGGTGTTTGAAATAGAGATTTGTCACGTTTGCCGGGTTGTTTGGGACGCACACGCAGGTGAGAGGGCGGTTTAGTAAAACTCATATCTTTAATGTTC
>JAQQZU010047965.1:0-20684 GCA_030068025.1 Parauchenoglanis punctatus | reverse complement strand
TCTAATGGCACTATCCAGTGTCACCCAAAGGAGGTTCCTTTTTGAGTCTGGTTCCTCTCAAGGTTACTTCCTCATGCTGTTTCGGGAGTTTTTCATTGCCACCATTGCCACTGGCTGTTCATTGGGGATATATACTATATTTATGGATAAATTTATAGATCCATAAGTTTAAAGTTTATAATAGGAATTTATATATTTCTGAAAAGCTGCTTTGTGACAATGCTCATGTACAAATAAAATTGAACTGACTTGAACAGAATTTTAAGTGGGCTAAATAAGCCACTCTCAATGTCCAGTCAATATCTTATTTAGTGTACAGGTATATATGACATTGTATTTTTTTACATTTCCATTACATTTATTAGTTGGATTTTTAACTGCTTTTCACAGTGTTCTTGAAATGTTAATTTGTTTTAGCTAAAAAATTTCACACTTGTCACAGCATTTCACAGCATTGTCTGTGGTGTAGTGGTTAGCATAACAAGAAAATAGCAAGACAACAAGAAAATACATGCTTTTAGATAACAAGAAAATTTTGGCTTTTCAAATTTCAGTATATCAAAATACTTAAAAGTAAATTATGAACCAAATACGCCCAATCTCCAAAATAAATATAGCTCTAAATGCTAAAATGCTCAAACCAAAGAAGAAAATTGTGCATACTGGAAGATATTGTGGGTAGACTTGGATAACAACACTGGGCTGTAAACAGACTTAGTCACTGGACATATACATAAGTGGATAGATTTTGTTTTACCAACCAGAACAAGCCAAATTTACCCCAAAAATCACTGGCTCAACAGCGAAATTCATGTAGTCATCAAAACCCTAAATGATCCAGAATAAAAAGCTAGCTATGCCCAACCATAAAATTATAAAAGCAGCCAAACATGAGTACTAGACTAAGACACAACTTCAGTTTAATGCCACAGGCACAAGAAGCATGTGGTAGTGGCTAAACATAGACAAACATCCTTTAAGGGGAAAACCAGTTGGCAAACACTACTGTCTAGATTCCACTGGAATGAAGCAACTTTGCTTTGAGGCAAACCTCACTTTCCTGATGGGAGAGCACCCCCAGTTTATGAGACCAGATGATGTTAGCACCTGAAGCACTTGAGTAAACACCTGGGAGGCCAGGAATGTCAAAGGGCCCACTTTGCAAATTCGAGATTGATGGTTGTGGATTACAGCTCAGCATTCAACACCACAGTACCTTCCTAGCTTGAGATAATACTACATTCTCTAGTTCTGAACAGTTCTTTGTCTATCTAGAGCCTGAACTCTCTGTTTGGTTGTTGCTAGGTGTTGAGAATATATAGGATCATCTCCTCACTGACCCCAGTGAGAAGATCGATGCAACATGGAGCAATTTCCATTGATGTGTGTAGATCCTAATTCTAAGGTGCTCAGTCCTCTCTTGTACTACCTTTACACTCATGATTGCACGGCCACATACAACTTCAAATTCATCATTAAATTTGCTGATGGATTAGTATCCAATGATAATGCGGCAGTGTACAGAGAAGATGCTAACTCCCTAACCCAGTGATGCCAGGTAAACAACTTGCACTAAATGCACCTTTACCTTTCTCAGTGTACACATCATTGACAAACACACTAGGTGTGTGATAACTGAACACACTGGGTGTTTGATAAAGAAGGCATAGTAGCGTCTTCTACCTCATTCCTTGTATGGGAACTGCCCTTGAGCACAAAGATTTGCTGAAGGGGTGATATTCTCTTCCTCCTGAATATATGAACAAAACACTGCTTGAAGAAGAACCAGAGTATTACAAGTATGCAGCCTGTTCTCACAGTAACAGTTTCTATTCAGCCATTAGCTATTCAGTCTATTAGCACTTTGTTTGAACATTCCCCTATAACTCATACCCTAATAAACACACTAACCTCCCCAATACAGCATGACCAACCAAATAATTCTGCACATTATTGTTATGATCATTTAATGGTTCAGTGCATACTAGCAAAAATATGGCACTACCACTCACTAACATCTCACTCATCCTTTGTATTTGTTTTTTGTATTACTTAGTGTTTACTTATGGATATCTTGTCTATGTTGTATATTGTATATTGTATATATGTTGTATGTTTAACGGTACAAACAGTAATGTGTGTGCTCATACAATAGTTTGTGTAATCTGTCCAGCACTGAATAAGGGACAAAGCACCCAAGATTATCATTCACCATCGCACCTGGTTAAGTGTAATGTGACACTTGAATCGTTCACTAATATGATACAGGTCATTTAAGCCAACTTAGTTACCACAGACTATACTATCATTCAATCTTTTATAAAAAATATAGTTATGTATTATACATATTATACCTCTGGTTGGAGTTCTCATCAATTGGAAACCACTCGATCCTGATGAAGATGTCCACATATAAAAAGCCTAAACATACACTTAGAAACGGTGAAAATGGATCTTCACAGAAGTGAGCTATTTGTAGTCACATTTGTCATCCAAATGAGGGTGGGTTCCCTTTTGAGTCTGGTTCCTCTCAAGGTTTCTTCCTAGTGCTATTCCAAGTACTTCTGAAAGAAGCAGGTCTTAGTCAATGTTTGAAGACACCCAGTGACTCAGCTGTTCAGACATCTAGGGGAAGTTCATTCCACCACCTAGGTGCCAATACAGAGAAGAGTTTAGATGCATGTCTTCCTTGGACCTTGAGAGATGATGGAATCAGTCTAGATTGCTGTCGAGATTTCTGAAAAGCGTAAATGCATTAAATATTTCATTGAATTCAATGTGTAATTTTGTCAAGTACACATTGGGAGAGGTTTTGCAACATGTTCTCAGCAATCAAAGGCAATTTATTAACTTTAAGCATTGGGATTTTGAACATCATACTTTTCCAGCTGAATATTTTTAAGATAGAAACATTGACCATTTCAGGTATTTACTTATTTATCTTTTATATGTTATGAAAGGTTTCTGAATAACTTATTGTTTATTGCATTCATAATGCTTTTATTCTTTTGGAAAATGTAATTCATTTTTCATTAAAATGATTATTTGTGGTAAATCATAATTATTTTCTCCAAATAAACATGTTAAAGTTTAATTTATAGATTCAGAAATGATACTGTTTTGTCCTGAGTGTTGTTACATACAAAAATATTGAGAAAACAAATGTTGAACCATTTTAAATGGGTCACTGGTAGTAATTTAACGTACAAGAAATCACATGCAAAGTTGAACAGAAATAGATTAATACAGCTCTGATCTTGAGATTTGTTTCAGACTGTCAATCCCCCTGTAGGCCACACACAGACCGAACATATGCACATATTCAGGCTGTTTGGCAGCATTCACTTTTGCAGCAGAGAGGACAGGATGTGCTATTAAGTCTTGTCTGGAGGCTGTGTGTGCGTATGCGTGTTTGCATACAGAGAGAGAGAGAGAGAGAGAGTATATTCTCTGCCACAGAGACTAAATAAGAGTTTAATTCTGTTAACAGCCTGTTCTCCTGGCTTGGGCTCCAGGGTTGACAGGCTGCTTGGGCCCTTGGAGAAGCCATCACTGCTGGGAGCTAAATAAAAAATCAATGGAGTTTAGCAGCATTTTTGCTTTGCACTCCCCTGATCTTAGCTGGGAAAACCAAAATTGATTTTCTCTTTCCCCCTTTACACCCTGGTTCCCTTTCAATAAATATCACTTGCAGAGAATGTGTAGAATATGTGTGCATTCCCAGTGCAGGTAAGGGTTGCTACAGTGCGTGCCAATGCCTTGAAGCTTCAGATACCAAGATTTTTGCCCTATACCAGACTGTAATCTGTGGTGATTGGCAACATTTTTTTGAAATAGTGCCTTGCGCTGCATGGCTCATTTGAGCCAGTTTTCCATTCCTTCTGTTCTGCTCAATGTGCTTGTGCTGACCTCAGTGCATTCACAGGCAATGAGCATTTGGCCATACTTTATTTAGCCCCTCCCCTTAGATCAATAATGCACAGTCTGGAAAAGAGAAGTAAAAGGAGTGAGAATGTGAGAGATGTGCTCAATCGTTATGTGCGCATCATTATGTATCATTTGAATCTGGTTCTTCTCAACCCTATGAACAAAGGTAGTCAATTACAGTTCTATTTACAGCAGACTTTAATTAATTATGCCACCATTCACAAATAAATATAGCATCCCTATATTTATACTCGTGGGGAAAAAAATGAGGCAAAAGCAATATTGTGAAACATTAAGCTTTTTATGGTCTCAACAAAAATCACTCCCTGCCTTCTTTTGCTCATCAATGCTCATTACTCAACCTGTTGGGGGGGAAATCTGGAAAGAGGGAAGTTCACTTACATAGTCTTCTGATATGCAAAGAGAAAATCATGAAAAGATTTAAATGTTTAAATGATATTAAATTGAAACTAACTTGTCTAGGTTTTAAAAAATAACATGGAGTGGAACAACATGGACTCTTCTTTCTGTAAAAAGACCTCTGCAAGTTTACCCACAAGACTTCAACATTTAAAGGAAATCAAGGGAAAAGCTGTCCCACAGAAATTTACTTTATCTATTTGTTTAATTCTTGCTAATTTTCCTGACCAATGTTTTTCTGTTGAGACCATTAAAATCTTAGACACTGCATAAAAGTATATCAATCTTGCTACAGTAAATGTAGTTAATTATATCTATCTAGCAAATTCAAATAAATTTTCAATGTCACCATACGTCCTCTTTTTACAAGAGATAACCTATTTTTCCCGGACATGTCCTCTTTTTGGGAGGCAAAAAGTGCGTCTAGTTGGGATTTTGAAATTGCCAAAAATGTTGTCAAAAAATGATTTGGCTTTTGCTTTCTACAGTCTCCATTCATTGTGTGCATTTTTGCATTGCTTTGACTCTTCTGTTTAGGTCCCACCTTCTCACACACCACCACTGGTCGGCCATGTACATGTTCTTCATGAAACTTTGAAGAAACTTCATCTAAAGCATAACTCTCAGCACCACAGCAACAACCAAGAGAGAGAGTAGCAGTTTGCCTGCTGACAGTATGGCACCTGAACAATTGAAATATGCCCAAACACAAGTGTATAAATCATAGATGAATTACAAAAAAAAAAATCTGTTTTTGCATCGGTCAGGATCTGTGGGAAGCAGAATGCACATGTCAAATAGAGGTGCTAACAATCTAGAAGCCTATTCTAAGCTATTTTTGTAATTCAGCTATGATTTCTACACTTGCATTTGGGCATATTTAAACTGTTCACATCCCTGCTGAAAAAACCCCCAGCATAAGCCAGCATAGATGGTTACCAGGATGACCAGCATAATGTATGCTGTTCATGCTAGCAGCATATGTTGTTATTTTCAGCAGGGTAATGTATTTATTACTTATGGGAAAGGATGAGAAATGTATAATTACTCTTTTAATTTAATGTATTTATTTTCACATTTATATATTATTGTTTTTTATATAAGTTTCACTAGCGGTAAAACAGCTGCAGGTGCATGGGCTAACCCACATAGGCCATAGTACCATTAAAAGAAATCTCAGATGATATTAGACTTTTTTAAGAGTTTTTATGATAAACCAACTTGCTGAAAGAATTATATCTGGTTATGTCAACCTTCTGCTCTTTTAGTATCATTGCAAATCTCTTTGGATCTGGAAACTGGAATTTATTTATTTTTTTGTTTTTGTTTTTTTTTACTGTTGTGTAATATTTTATGGAATACATAGTTTCAGATTCATCTTAAAATGTATTGACATATTTATTCATTAAAAAATGTTACTGAATAATTTAAACTCTAAACTCAGCAATTGGTTCAAACCAAGGCTGCAAAAAATCTCTTTCTAAATAAACTCTTCTGCCATAACAGGGAGCTTCTACTCAACCTGACATCTGTTACTGATATGTGGATAACACTTTCACCAAGCTGCAATTAGTCAGTATCAATTGTTTTCTCCAGCACAATGCTGTCACCCTAAACATCAAGTGAACAGGAAAAGCATGTAAGATGTAAGCTGTTGTCCTTAGAAAACTTTGTTCATGTGAAGCCTGACAGGAGCAAATGTACATGAACTGATAGCAATGCAGTCCTATACCTTAAATACACTCAGTGACAAAAAATGTTAAACACCCAGAAGGAATGGTCTGATTTGGATGTAATTCAGTACACATGCAGACCAGCAATGGGTATGTAAATGATTTGATTTGCAAGGAGCTGGCAAATGTAGACACCAGTCACAGAGAATACCTCATAGATCCATTAGAAATCATTACCAGCACTTGACAGAGTTTGATAGGGGTTGCATTGTGGGTTTGTATGAGGCCGGGTGGTCTTATCATGCAATTGCCTGGCATGTGGGGCATACAGATGTCACAGTGGCCTGATGTTGGAACCACTGGGCACATGAGGGCACCCACACATGTTGTAAAGGTTATGGTCACCCAAGACAGACCACACTAAGGGAGGATCATTGTATTGTTCACCAAACATTACGGAAACCCCTGATATCTGCACCTGCCATCTGGACACAGGTATAGGACTCTTTACAACACACCGTGTCTCAATGACTGGCATCAGGCAGACTACAGGTTCACCATCCCATGCGTAGGCAGCCATTAACACCAGTGCAGAGACGGCTGTGTTTGGAGTGGTGTTGTAACCAGGAGGCATTACAACAGATTTCAACAAGACCCATCCACACACAGCACAAGTGTCTATGGACTGCCTGCATCTTGTTGAGGTCCTCCTATGGCCAGCCAGGTCCCGATCTTTCCCCAATTGAACACGTGTGGAATCAACTCAGACGTCAACTCAGACCCAGTGTCAATCTGCAGGATCTCGAGGGCCAGTTACAACAGCTGTGGGCTGACTTGCCACAGGAGAGGACACAACAGCTGTATAACTCCTTTATGTACCATATTGCTGCATGTATCCAGGCCTAGGGGGGTGCCACACCCTACTGACATGGGACTAGCAGTGTGTCCAAAATGCCAACTTTGTTGTCTGTTTGATCTGTCATTGTAATCATTGCGCTACAGTCACATGACCTTTCACCACATGCAGGTTCATTTCATTTCCACTACTCCGTTAGGGTGCTTAACTTTTCTTGTCACTGAGTCTATCATGCTCAGTGCAAAAGGAGGGCCTTAAGAGTTAAACAAACTCCTCAAAAATAAATGTTTATGCAATCTACACAACTTTTTGATTTTGTCAAGAAGATAATTGTAGGAACACTGTTAATGTTATTTGTTATACTGCTGCACAATGTTCGAAGACTGACCGCGACAGACAGGGCCACACAGTGCCAGCACAAGGGAGTGCTGGGCTACACACGTCCAATGCCTGCTCTCCCTGATCTCACCTAGTTGTTGTAGCTCAGTGTTAGCTGTGTCAAGGCTAGACTATTCTTCAAGTCCTCACTCAAAACATCAGATAAATGAAACAACTTTATTTATTTCTACCACTCAGAACATTGAGTAGAATAAGAGTGTTTTTGTGCTTGCGTATTAAAGACAGTGATCTAACACCATAGATGGATTACTCCATTACTTCTCAGGTAAATTGTGTGTGTGTGTTTTATCAGCCAGCCAAAATAGCAGAGAAAGGAAAAGGAATATAGTTAGTGAAATCCCCATATTATCAAAGGCAATTTGACAACATTTCATAATAAAGGAATGACGTACATAGGCCTATGGAAATGTTATGGTGTGGTGTGGTGTGGTGTGGTGTCAATGGTGTGTCAATTGATCATGCTAATGAATGATGAATAATCAGTCATCTAGTAGCATATAACACTAATAAGGATTTCCTATATGTTCATTTAATTCAATTACAGTACCTTTGGCACCATTTTTTGTGACCCCCTCAGAAACTGCTCTTGGGAAATATTTCTGTTTATTGTCCCCCCAAGGGTGAAATGAAATTTCTGACCCTGGTCGCAAATATATTCTGAATAAGAAAAGAAATTCCAATCATTGACGTTAAATAATCCATTTTTTAGTTTCAGTTTTTATCTTTTGTAAATTCATTTGTATGAAAATGGATATATATAGTATATACAAAGTATTCACAATTCACATTTACTTCCGATAAAGAACTCCTAATTTCTATTTAAGGTCTCTTGTATTTCAGTTATTTTATACTTGCAAATGAACAAAAAATTTACACATACATGTAAGTACTGGCTGCATAAATATCTAATTATCTAAGTAATGAGCTAAAATGGTATTCCAGCTTCACCAGTAATGCCATGGTTGTAGACTAGCATAATTAATGAGACCATACTGGTGGATCAGGATAATCAATGAGACCTACCTGTTCAGTAGAAAGACTATGATGGTGGACCAGCTTCAGCGTTCAGCTTTTTTCCCCACTGTACTCAGAGCTCTTTCAGTTGAAAATAATTTGTAAAAGTGACAAGATCATCAAGGTCACTTCTCTCTCACTGATCAAAATCAAGAAGGGGTGGGACTTGTGATAGCAACACTGTCAACAATGGCAGAGGAGAAACTTATCCTGGCTGTCGCTGACAACCCAGTTATTCATGATATAACATTGAAGGATTACCATGATCAGTATATGAAATCAGCGCAATTTCTTTTCATCATTTTAGCTAACATTTCTAAAGTAAATCGATAAAGTTTTACATTTATGTGTTGTATAAAAGAAACAAAGGGATTTCAGAATGACAGTCAGCACTGAGAACTTGGGTCTAAAATACTAGACAACACATATACCGATGTATATTAAGCAAGTACCAGTTGTGTCACAAGTGTAACAACACAGTATATACCACCAACACAGACTATCAGGATCAGCATCAGGTTATGGCATAACTGTACAAAGACTGACTATGCAATTACATAAGATGTAAACATCATAAGTAGCAATAAATGAAAGTGTAAATGCACATGACGAATATACTTTGGATAAATGGACTTACAGCTGGGAAATCTGTCCCAAGTCCTCCATGGAAAATGTGTACAGTCCACACAATATTATTGTGCAATGGGGCTTTAGGCTTCATATGAACTGTTGTGGTGGGACTAAGGGGACAGCAGCATGTTGAGTAGAAAGCCCTCTTAACCAGCAAGGGTGCCCCAGTAACACACACAGAATGGTTTTTGGTATCCCATCTGTCAGTGAGTGGCTCAGTCAATCTATGGCAGTGCAGAGGGAGTAGGAACCAGGATACACACACACACAGACACACACACAAAAGCACATTTGTCTTACTATCCTTGTGAGGCCTTCCCATTGACAAAATTATTAATATAGCTAAATCTAAACCTAGCCTAACCTTACCCTTATGAAACAAAAATATATGGCAATATATTGGAAAATATAATGCCATATATTAAATAATACATTTCCATATATGGACAACTAGTGCTTATATTTTCCTATATACTGCAATATAGGCATGGATTGTGTATGGCTATATATTAATACATATATATGTTTTTTTGTATTTTATAACCGTTACACACAGATGAAATATAACAATTTTGTATGTTTCAAAACCGAATGAAAGTTTTTTTGTAGCACTGTGGTAACAGCAATACTTTGGAACAGGAAACCAGAGATTGATTCCTGGTCACAGCAAGTAGTAATGGTGCCTTTAGAACAACAAGGCTGGGGTACCAGGGTTTGATTCTTGGGCAAGGCAATATATAATTTCATGGTTATTAATTCTAGTGTACATATATGTTCCCATATATTCAAATATATTCCCATTCCATATATGAAATGCGGCAGTTCCTTATGTATTCTGCAATATATTGTAATATATTGATTATTATATAGCACAGTATATTATTCTGTAAAGTTTCAGTATATTTAAGATATGAATATTTGGGTTATTTTCAGTTCATTATTAATCATTATCACTTAGTTTAGCCAAGATAAATGTTATCTTTATTAAATTGTTTTTTAATAAACCAGTAAATAAAAAGACTAAATAATTTAATATATTGACAGGTAATATATAGGGAAATATACTCTATTTTATTTGCCTAAGAACAGTAACCAAAAGGAAGTGTTTTGGCTCTTTTAAGGTTATGAATATGGTTTATTTTTTTATTTATAACATGTTTTTTATTGGTTGCATATGTAATATAGTTTGTCTTCAATTGTGATTAGAATTTAAAGAAAGCCAGTATTTGCTTACTGTTGTTTCAAACTTGAGTTAATATTTTATTCTAAACAATTCCAATTCACTGTGCAGCATTAGCCTCTACTTTGTAAACACACTGCTTTCACTAATGCAGGGTCCCTTTCTACTAATCTCCACCTGTGGAGTTAAAATTAAAAAGTTCTGTGGTTCACTCTCATTCCAGGGTCAATGCTATCTTGAACTTGACTGATTAAGAAAGTTGCATCCTCCTTGGGCTGAATGAAAAAGCTGTAGATTTTACCATGAGTTTAACAAGAGTTTTACCATGAAACCATGACAATTTTAATGGCACACTTTACATGTATTGGAGCAGGAAATATTGGCTCTAGGGCAATGGTAATGTTGTGAAATATTTGAGAGCCATAAAAAAACCTCAGAACTGACAAAATAGACTAGTTGGAAATACGAAGTTCGCTGTCATACAGAGTGAGACAGAGAGAAAGTGAGAAAAGGAGGAGTAAGACAAAGAAGAGGATAAAGGTAAGAACATGGACAAAGGGCCACTGACAAAGAGGTACAGAGAAGAGAAGGGAAATGTGGAGCTAGATTGGTATAGAGGGTAAGAGAAGAGAAGAAAAGAGATGGAATGAGGGGTTCAGCCCTATGCAGAGTGGGGCATTCAAATTGAAGGATGAAGAGAGAGAAGTGTCTCAATGCTGCTTGTGAAGCACACCAAGAAATACCCGGGAGAGATCACAGAGGGAACGAGAAAGGGCCCAAGAAAAGGGGGGGGGATGTTGTTGAGGGAGGGGTTGGGGGTTATGAGTGTTTGGCAGGGGAGTTAAGGCATTGGAGAATAACTGCATGAATAGAGTGCTATCAAACAGAAAGAATGATTAGCAAAAAAAAAATATATGGATGTTTTATTTGTAGAAGTGGGCTAAGGTGTCAGCACAGACTCCCATGGCTTCCACGTCCCCATCACACACTCATATATACACACACACGCAGAGATACTACAGTGACACTCACAGATCATCCTAATGAGCTCCAGTCACCGTGATGGGTCAGAGGTCTAAGCTATTATACAGCTTCTCCCCATTACAAGAGTGCAGTGTAGCCACAGCGTCCTCTCTGGCCTCAATTAGGAGCAGATATAAATGCCCAGAAGCTTTGTAATTAACAACAAAAAAGCAGTTTAGCAGCATAAGCATAATCCAGATAGGTTATCAACATGAACTATGTATTAACATAAAATATATATTTAGATTTAGCTATATAAGGTTTAATATTTGATACATAATTGCAGTCCTGTAATAGATTGGAGAGCTGCCCGGGGTGTACCCCGCTTCTTGCCCAAAGTGAACTGGGATTGGCTCCAGCTTCCCCGTGACCTTGACAGTTAAGCGGAATACTTAATGGAAGGATGGAAACATAATTGCTTGATTCATTGATTTGTTTCATTATTTCACTTTGTTTCATATTTTCAATATATAATTTACTTGAAGGCAAATATGAAGGCACAATGTGAACACATTTCATTCACTTTTGTTGACTTAAGGCTTCTCTGTGGTAGTAGATGACTAATCAAGAGCCTCTATTCCGCACCACTGTGTACAATGACATGTGACAATTATCATCAGCTACAATTAATTTGCGATTCCATGCGAATCCATCTAACTGTACATAATGCAAGAATATATCTCAAACACATTTAATTATCACTGGCCTTTTCACTGATCTATCACTGACCTGTCCAGACAAGGATACGTTTATTAATGTTATTCTTTCTGGAAAGAGAGACCCATAATTACTTTACATGCCTGCATGCAGAATGGTAAGTTTTTTGTTTTGTTTTGTTTTGTTTCATTTTTGTTTGTTTTTTTTTGCATATTGGTTTGTGCTACCCATGGACAGTCTTTTCATAAAGGGCAGTATGCTTTTCAAATTAGTTAATACACCGTAAAGTGAACATGGCACTGATTGGTATAGAGAAAGAGTGACCTCTGTTGGTGAAGAATGATGAATGATTATTATTAACTACTGTCGCTTTACTTCATCATTATGTAAATACTAAAGAGGCTGTTGTGTATTAATTCTACTGAGATCAGCTATTTGCGAAATCCTCAAACTAGCATGTCTGGCACCAATGATCAAAGTCAAAGTCACTAAGATCACAATGTTAGTGAACACACAAGTCACCTCTGAAACTATTGGAACAACAAGGCCAATTATTTTGTTTTTGCTATGGGTTTGAGATTGAATAATGAATATGAGAGAATTAAAGTTCACATCTAGATGTAAATATCAGGAAATGAAAGCTGAAATTGTGATCTATGTCTCATGGTTCATCTTTTGGTATTGAATAGCAAAAACAAAACAATTGGACTTGCTGTATTTTTGGAGATAACTATACATATTCAGTATGAAGTACGAATGGGTGTGTGTGTGTGTGTGTGTGTGTGTGTGTGTGTGTGTGCGCGCGCACGTTTAGACACACCTATTCATTCATAGGTTTTTCTTTATTTTTATTACTTGAAAAACACTTTATGTCTTAAAGTAATGATGGACTGACTTTCCTCTTAGTTGAGCAGTTCTTGATATAAAATTGATTACTACACTTGTCAAAAAAGACTACTTACTGTATACCAAAACTACCTTGACATAACACAACTGATGGTCTCAAATGCATTAAGAAGGGAAGAAATTCCACTAATTAACTTTTAACAAGGTACACCTCTTAACTGAATGGCATCATACGTGACTACCTCATGAAGCTGTTTAAGATAGTGCTAATAGTATCATCTCATAATACATTTCACTGCATGTCGTACCATGTATGATTGTGTATGTGACAAATAAAATTTGAATTTGAATTTGAATCAAGGTAAATGGTGGATACTTTGAAAAATCTAAAATATGAAACATTTTTATTTGATTCCCACATAATTTCAGATGTATCATTGCATAGTTTTGATGACTTCAGTATTTTATATATATATATATATATATATATATAGGTGTGTGTGTGTGTGAGAGAGAGAGAGAGAGAGAGAGAGAGAGAGAGAGAGAGAAAGAGAGAGAGAGCTTGTGTGAGCTTTTGAGTTTGTGTCAGAGTTCTCTGACACAAAGAATCAATGGCCATAGCAGAACTGGAGCCAATTATTTTCAGCTTAATGGTCCCTCAGGTATCAGCATGAAGAACAACAAAATGCCTGCAAGTGAGACCAAGTCCTGACAATCCCACTCTTCTGTCACCAATGCAACCCAGTGCTCTGCCACCAACTCCCACAAGACAATAAGGGCAAAGGGGGAGCATCTGATTGGTCAGCCAGACCGAAAAAGAACTGCCATATGAGACAAAGGTGAATGTCTCAAAAGGCTTTGAAGAGGTTGTGAGGGCAATCGGTCTTGAAATGCACTGTATGGTGAGCATCTACAAATGTTGCTCATCAAGAACTACTGATCAGTTAACTGCTGGGTACCATGGATACAGAACATATGGACAAACAGCAGTGTTCAGTTAACTGATTCCTTTAACTTCTACTACTAGTAACTTTATTATTTATATAATTCTGAAGAGAATAAAAAAGAGGAATATAGAAGCTAGGCAGCTTTTTTTTAAATATTTGAATTATTTTTATTTCAAATACAAACTACTTGTTCATGTGTTTTTACATTAAACATACTGTACATTTGTATTCTGGTGTCATAATCAGTGTTTTCATGCAATTGCACCAATTTATATCCCCTTTCTAACATTCATTTTAACCTCACCCCTGTTTAAATGGTCGAAAGTCCAAAAACAAGTGAGATTGTTTTTTTGCATTATTACATACCACATAGATAAGATTGAAAAGGTAGTTGTACATATACAATATACAATACAAACTTTTTAAAACCGTTTCAAACCTGAATTATGTACCAGTGATGGAAAAAATAAAAGTTGTTTCCCTGTCTGGAATACAAAAACAACAACAAGGCTGAGTAAAAAAAAAACAAATATTATACATATATTTTTAAATTTCTTTAAATGTCCATTGCAGTGGATGGATTTGTGGACCATAAAATAAAAGTGCTCTGTATGATGCAAAGAAAAAAAAAATTTTTAACAAGGTGTTAACCAAGGTTAACCAAGGTGAACAACCTGTCACCAACTGATCACTGTCTAATCAACTGACATACAAACAGTGAGAGAATAGACAGGAGTTCCCATATTGCCTGGCAGTGGCACCCACGGCTCTTTTAAGTGTTCCCATAAGGAAACACATAACTCGCTGAACCCTGGGATGCTTCTGGTTGCACATTCTTAACTGCTTAGACATCATAAAGTATTTTAGAACAGTCTTAACATACACAGATAAGTAAGGATATGCTGTTGGAGGTACTGCTCATTTCATCAGTTGGAGGTACAATTCATCTGCTACAAACTGTACAAATACAAAACTAAAGCAAGCACATTTAAAATATTAAATTAAATCCCAAGTGTCAAAAAATTATCATTTAAAGATTCAGTTAAACAAGAGGAAATTAGAGTTCACACTTTTTAGTCCCTATCAACAAATAATATTCATTATTTCTTAAAGGATATTCATATTTCAAAGAAACTAAAGTATGTATAATTTTAAAGTAAGTAAAGATTTTCTCTACACCTCCTTTTATTCAATAATGCATATCTCTTTTAATGAATTTAGAGGATATGCTGAAGGAAAAAAGTTGCTGTTTAAATGTAGTTGTTTAAGGGTCCTGCCACTGGGGGCACTGTATCATTACCTTCTGCTAGCCTGTAATTAATATAGCAACTGCTCTGAAATCTGTATAGTTATAGTAAATCAGAGCTGCAGTGGTCATTTTCAAAACACAAGACAGGAATTAAAAAATGATTCATTAATTTACTAAATGGTTGCCAATTCTTTTTAATATCCATTTTTTCTTAACAATTAGATAGCTAGCAAAGTACAAACCTTACCTAAATAATGGTAAAACCAGTAAATGTAACTTTCAAATGGTCACTATACAATTGCATAGTTGAACAGACGATGATGAAACACTTGACTCTTAAAAGTTTCTTGCTAAAAACAAGCAATTCTGATGAGACTAATCGAGACAGTATGGAACAGATGTCAGAGCCAAATGATATGATGTAACATCACTGAGTTTTTCCTGCCAAATCTAACAAGACTGCAGACACTTGCAGAGGGATTGTGGTCCACTCTTCCATGCAGAAAAATTTAAAGTTTCTTTATATTCTTATTTTTGTGTATGTGGACTTCTCTCTATTTCAGACCACAGATTTTCAGTCCATTTTACAGTGATTATTGGGTGCTATTCCTTGTATCCAGCCTCCTTTTGTCACTAAACATTCCGATAGTGTACATATCCGGATAGTTTCATTTTGGTTTGTGACATCTGACAACTTAATACATTTGATTTGTGATTGATTTGTGCTGATTGATTTGTGCAGGTCACCAGCTACTTTTGTTCTTCGGTATTTCTCATGATAATGTATGATAATGTGATTATTAAAATTTAATTAAGAATTTAATTTAGAAACCCACTTAACATTTGGGGAGTGCCAATTTAGAAATCCTGGCCCAGATTTGTATCCCACAAAAACAGTACATGTTTAAAGCAAGAACAGACTTCCTTAGGATTGAGAGCAAATGAAAAAAAAAATACATTCAAGAATGATACCTTTGGAAGATTTCTGTAAAAATTAGTGGTGTTTAATCATTTCTTCATTCTCAGGTGGACTACAGAAGTCACACTGTCTATAAAAGGCTCCCACTATCGCAGTTAACAAAGTGATAACTTAACAATGTCCCCTTAATGTCCTCAAAAGTCATAATAACGTTTATAGTTAACATCATATGGACATTATTTTGTAGGGTCCTGGAAACGGTACAGAGAACGTTTTTTCCAACGTCCTCGCAATGTCTTTACAACATTGTAAAGACATTGCTAGGACGTCCATAATTAACGTCTTATGCACGCTATTTTGCAGTCCTGGGAACGTTACAGGGGATGTTTTTTCCAATGTCCTTGCAACGTCTTTGCAACGTCGTCATGCTATTTCAGGAACGTTTACATGTCAGCATGATATCATTGTAAAGATGTTGCGAAGATGTCGAAAAACATCTTCTGTACAATTCCCAGGACCCTACAAAATAATGTTCATATGACATTAATTATAAACGTTATTATTACTTATGAGGACGTTCAGGACATTAATCAGACAGTCAGTTCCTTATGTTGCAGTAATGCCAATTACATCACAATCACAACAGATCATCGCTGAATCATTCATTAATCTGAGTTTATGATTTTTGAGGTCCTTTGTTGAACATGTCCATACAATAACTTAATTAATTCTAGGATACTATACATAAGCTATATAGTTTTTAACTCATGTGAAAGACTAATTTATAAGATGTCACTGTCTTATCATTTTGTCTTATCATTTGAACATCTATCGCTACAACTAAGCTGTCTTTTTTTATTTATGTAGCCAGGTCAACATTTTAAAAGAAAAGCAAATATACTTTTATTAACCATTTATTCAATTTTAAAATCATACAGTATATGAATTCCAATGCATGCCCAACCACTGCTCATTCTTTAACTGGATCATTAAGAAACCTGGGCTTCTCTTTTAAAACAATTTCAACACAACCTTTGCAATAACAACTTCTAAACAACTAAAGGTTCAGTTGCTTGGTCCTTGTTCCATCTCTTCTAAAGGTCTCATTGCAGCATCACTCTAGGACAGCACAAAAGAAATGGTTAATATTCAGACTATACAGTTATTTGCATCTAAAACTGTATACATTAATCAGACATTTTATTACATATACACTACCAGTCAAAAGTACATTCTGTTGGTGGACTATAGTACACCCATTGCCATGCCTTCAATTGGCTCTTTGTCAGTGGTTATTGTTTGGCCAGAAGAACATTATTCGCAGGGTTAACCTAGCACTGACATGTATAAAACACCGGCAATGCTGCCATGACTGATCACTCATACCAGCCTACCAAAGGACAGCCCAAGGCATAAGCATATTAAGCAAATGCTTAGGACCCCATGGCCATCATGGGCCCCCAACTGATTAGCCTGATTTGCGTATGGGGTTTGAGTTGAATCCAACCTTGCACTTGCACTTTGAAAAGTAATGATAGTGTTGTGTTCCCTGCTTAATTTAGTCATTATTATATAACATTTTCATTTGTAATTGCACTGATTGCATATAATGGAAAAACCTGAGACACATTGTGAGTTGGAATTGTGTATTATGTTCTTTGTTATGTTCTTTGTTATGGCTATTACATTTGCTAATATTAGCTGTTAATATGTGTCCATAAACAATATGATTATTCCATTAACTTTTGGCAAATGAAAAATGTCAATATTTCAATAATTCATTTTTCTATGTGCACCAAAAATTGAAAACTGATGTTTGTTTTCCTGATTTCAGCTTGAAACAGAAAATCTAGTAAACAATGAAACTAAATAAGTCTAATTTACATTTTATTTTTATTTTTACATTTTATTATTCTTTATTTATTTTCCTCATTTTCCTCAGTGTCTGCTGTGTGTCCATGCTTTGCATATGCACAGTGTATAATCATAATTTTATACAGATACATAGCATGCTATGACCAGGGAATTTTACTGAAAGTGGCTTAGTATATTTTATTCTACATTAGTTACCATGTCTGTGCTGGACCAGTATGCAGGTTTACTCAAGGAGATATCTGACATCGGGAAGACCCATGCAGAGATTTCCACAAGGAAGCAATTGCAGTTAAGCGTCACTCTTACTGAAACCATGGTTAATCTGCATGTAAAATTTTAGGGATCTATCAGAGTCTGATCTTCACAACACATGTTTGTGGAAGTATATCATGGCACCAGAGAAAAAGAGTTGTTGATGCTCATCAGAAAAAGTTTACAAAACTGTCTCTAAAGAGTTTGGACTACACCAATCCACAGTCACAGATTGAGTACAAATGTAGGAAATTCAAGATCATCATTGTTACCCTCTGAAGGAGAGGAGAACAACAAAGAGAACTCCAAGAGCAAGGCGTCTAATAGTCCTCTCACATTGGCTAATGTTAATGTTCATGAATTCACCATCAGGAAAACACTGAACAACAATGGAGTGCATGGCTGGGTTGCAAGAAGAAAGACTGCTCTCTGAAAAAAACATTGCCGCCCATCAACAGTTTGCTAAAGAAAACATGGAAAAATGTTTTGTGAACGAATGAGACCAAAATAAAACATTTTGGTTTAAATAAGAAGTATTACGTTTGAAGAAAGGAAAACAATGCATTCCAGCATAAGATGGAACAATGAATTCTGAATCATATCAGTGAATTTTAAAGGAAAATGTCAGGACATCTCTCCGTGAACTGAATCTCAAGAGAAACTGGGTCATGCAGCAAGACAACGATCCTAAACACACAAGTCATTCTACCTAAGAGAAGTTAAAGAAGAATACAACTAATGTTAGGGAATGGCCAAATCAAAGTCCTGACCTTAATCCGGTAGAAAGGTCCTGAAGCAAGCAGTTGATGTGAAAAAACCCACCAACATCCCAGAGTTAAAGTTGTTCTATACAGAGGAATGGGCTAAAAATCCTCCAAGTTCATCTGCAGAGTTGATAACAGTGATTATTGCCCCCTTCTTTTGTTGCCACCTGATCCATCCTGATATTGTATTTCTGGTTGGAGTCATCACTTGAAAACCATGTGCTCCTGTTGAGGATGGCACCATATGAACTACCTCAACATACAACTAGATCTGTGAAGATGGCGTTGAACTGCTGTTGACATGAGCAATTCTTCTATAATGGCATAGGACTTAAATTACTATGAACAGTCTTTCATTCAAATCTCCCTCAGTGAATTAGCTGAGACAGTACAGACCTTAGGTTAAAACAATATTTAATTATGTGACTGTACTTTTTTGACCAAATAACACACAGTTACAGAAGTGTGTTAGTTGTAATCGCACTATCCAGTGCCACCCTAATGAGGATGGGTTCCCTTTTGGGTCTGGTTCCTCTCAAGGGTTCTCCCTGATGTCTTCTCAGGGAGTTTTTCCTTGCTACCGTCACACAGGCTTGCTCATTACAGTAGGCATATATAGATAGATAAATTTGTAGATTCATAAGTTTATATTCAGAATTTATATACTTCTGTGAAGTTGCTTTGTGACAATCTGTTGTTAAAAGCGCTATACAAATAAATTGAATTGAACTGAATTAAATCAACAGTTACCTGAAACTTTAAGATGCAGTTATTGCTGTACAACAGGGTATGAAAGCAGTTTCAAAAGTTTTTACTTTTGTCACTCACAGAGTCTTTTAAACATAACATGATTGATGGAAGATTGGATGCACTAGCATCCAATCATCGGACATGTGACATGGTCGGGAGCGTGTGCTCGCGGGAACTGTAGTCCATAGTAGTTCGTGCCAGTGCACGCTTCCGCGCGCGACGGAGATTTTCAAAAGCACAGCGTGCGTGGCCAAGTCCTCAAGGCGCGCCGTGTGTGCAGCAAGGAACAGCTCATGACACACACACACACACACACACACGCAACTGTATTTGATGCCAACTGATATAAAAGAATCTGGTGAGGCAAATCTTACATTAATCCCATTTTATACTTTGTAACTTGCATTCGTTTCCCAGACCTGTTAAAACCAGGCTGCTGTCTCAGTCAATTGAGGTAAATTTATTTTAAGTAGGATAGCTTGACTTTTACAGGGAACACTGTACATAATAAATGTCTGATTAATAAAATAACGATAATGTCTAATAATGTCTGATAATAAAAGGCTTCTGAGTGTCAGCTTGTGCGGTCTAAATAAAAACTAAATAAAATGTTAAAAACTATATACATGTATTGTTTAGCTATCAGCTATAATCAATCCAAAATGGTATTTTACAGGAAATTCACCAACTTACAAAAGTTTTTACTTTTGTCACTCACAGAGTCTTTTAAACATAACATGATTGATGGAAGATTGGATGCACTAGCATCCAATCATCGGACATGTGACATGGTCGGGAGTTTTTCCTTGCTACCGTCACACAGGCTTGCTCATTACAGTAGGCATATATAGATAGATAAATTTGTAGATTCATAAGTTTATATTCAGAATTTATATACTTCTGTGAAGTTCTGTGAAGAACTCACCAGGTCTTACCACTAACATTCACGTCAAAAAATACATTTTGCTAAATAGCATTAGCATCACCCACTAGCTAACCTGTAGATGGCCTCATTCAAACGTGCCCTCTCTCTCTCTCTCTCTCTCTCTCTCTCACACACACAATATCCATCCAGCCATCCATTACCTATATCGCTTTATCCATCTGGGTCGCGGGGAAGCTGGAGCCAATCCCAGCATCTTCGGGCGAGAGGCAGGGTACGCCCTGGGCAGGTCGCCAGTCCACCACAGGGCCAACACAGACAAACAGCCACACAGCCACACACACTCGCATTCACACCTATGGGCAATTTAGAGTAGCCAGTTGACCTAATCTGCATGTCTTTGGGCTGTGGGAGGAAACC
>JAQQZU010047698.1:0-20742 GCA_030068025.1 Parauchenoglanis punctatus | reverse complement strand
AGAGTTCCTACGTGATGCAGTAAAACCAAAACTATATTTGTGCAACCCAGTAGGTACCTGTCACAATCAGCAAAAACGTTTCAGGAAGCAAGACTTTTAAAAAAAATTGTTGTGCAGTGTTATTTACCCTTGCTTCTAGACAAAGAGCCCTTTTTTTTTTCATTTTTGCAAATACAGTATCGATTATATATCAGAATTGAAATGGAAAAATACTATTGTTTTGGGGTTGTTGTTTTTTTTTTTTGTTTTTTTTTACAGGGAAGGCAATTTTGCCCATAAAAAGCTAGCATTTTGTTAATGTACGCACAATGCAAAATGCGCTTAGCAGAATGCTAGCATATTTTTCTTTTTCATTTCAGGTGTAAAAAATTATTTTAGCCGTTTAGCTCCCGTTCATTGAGGACTGTCTCGCGAGCCCCTTCTACACAATTGGAAGTTCATTCAACTCATAATGTGGCCAACTTTTATCTCCATTGATTTGGTTTGGGTGTATGCATTGTTTGATGCATATTGAAATATGGTCGTTTACTGACATCTAGTGGTGGTGATACGCAACTGCAGGACATTTGGGTCTATATTCCTCAGGATTCAGCGTTGTTTAATTTTTTTGTGGTGCATGCAGTTAATTTAAGAATGTGAGAAAGCGAGCAGAAAGACGTAACATTGATAAATGAGACAGTATTTTGCCTTGTAAGACTTTCCTTGGGTTTTTGGTTTACTATCTCCAGTACCTCAATTAATTATTTGGAATTCAAATTCAAATTCAAATTCAAATTCAAATTGAATGAAGGTGTACCCCGCCTCTCGCCCGTAGTCAGTTGGGATTGGCTCCAGCTTCCCTGTGACCCACAGTGGATAATACTGTGTGACCCACAGCCATTTTAATACTAATTTATCCAAGAACTACATTGCATTTTATGTTTTTAAAATATCACATTAATAGTCAAAGTCTCTGTCTCTTCCAATTAACATTTTTACAATGTCCTGACTACATACCATCATTTTTATACCATTATTTTTATAAGGACATAATCTAAAATATTGGTACAATTTAATAAAATAAATTATAAATACATACATACATAACATCAGACATAACATTAAAACCACTGACAGGTGAAGGGAGTAACATTGATTATCTTGTTACACTGGCACCTGGCAAGAGGTGGGATATATTAGGCAGCAAACAAACAGTCAGTTCTCACAGCTGATGTGTCATGGGCAAGCATAAATATCTGAGCGACGTTGACAAGGACCAAATTGTAATGGCCAGCTGATTGGGTCAGTACATCTCCAAAATGACAAGTCTTTTTTTTCTCTCTCAAGCTGATTGAGCATCTGTGCAATATTCTGGACAAGCAAATCTGATCCCTGGAGGCCTAAGCTCTCAACTTACAGGACTTAAAGATCTGCTGATCTTGGTACCACGGCACTCTGAAGGTGTGTCTTCTGTCTTGTGGAGTCCATGCAAATACTGTACATGCATTCAGTGCCTTGCATAGACATTTACCTCTTATTCCACATTTTGTGTTACAACCTGGAACTGGAATGGATTTGAGATTAGGATTATATGTTATGAATCTACACAAAATATTAAACGATATTCTAGTGGGAAGGAAAAAAAATCCATATAGGTTAGCTAAATTCTATAATTATGATTCTATAATGTATTCAACATTGTTTCTGTGAAACTGCTAAATTAGTTCATGGTTACACACCACCAAATGTATGCTAATGAGGAAACTAATATTAACACGTTTTGTCTAGTAACTGAGCATATGGTCCTGACTTTTTTGCTCTTTTCTTGCCCCCTAGTGGAATAGCAGAGAATAGCATTAGCTTGTATGTTTGTTTAAAGCCTTTCCGTTACATTTGCATTTTTTTACATTTACAGCATTTGGCAGACGCCCTTATCCAGAGCGACTTACATAAGTGCTTTGAAGTCTCTATCAGTAAATATATACTGATACTGGCTCACTAGGACCTTGGCTAAGAATACCATCACACTAAAAACTGTTGGCAAGTAATACAGAAATTTATTTATTTATTTTATTTTTTTTTATATTAAAGTGAAGAATAAGTGTTTCTTTTAAGAATAAGTTACCCTCTGCAAGATGATTTTTCCCCCAAGATGACAAAATCATTTTAATATAAAACTAAATTAATTAATTTGACGGACTCAGATTAGAACCTTGATCTGGCTGGTCCAAATGATGACAGATGCAAAACATTTTACCGAGCACTTTTATTATTCAGTGACCTGTCTTATCAACACAGATGTGAAAAAGAAAAAAAAAAACCCTCTGTTTTACTATTGGCTCTGTTGCCTGTAGAAACCTATTGTGTGTAATTCACTGATCTCATAACTAAGTCTACTTGTCATCCTTGTACTATTAACCTGTATTCTGAATCTGGATAACATTTTGCACTTGTCTGCATGAGTGCTGTGTTCAAAATGTTTTACGGACTTATTGTTGTTGTTGTTTTTTTCTTTGATTAATTTGTTTGGACAGTAACTGCCTTGGGTTTTTGAAAGAACAAATGTCAGAATTTGAATAAACTCTGCACATAAGCACACACACACTCTCATCCTTGTTATGCTTGCATTTAGAAGATACTTTATTGCTTAGTAAAGTGGTTTATTTTAGGAGGAAGTGATTACATGTAAAAGCAAAAAGATAAATTTCAGAAGTACAGTCATTATAGCAGCTGATTATATAAATGCAAATGTTAAGTACACCAACACCAAAACCCTGCACTGTATCATCTGCATGGCTGCGTATGACTCGTGTGATTCCTTTTCAGGCTGAAGAGCGGCCAATGGGGAGAAAGCTGAAGTCCCTCAAAGTTATTCTGTCAATAGTGGAAAAAAGAACAAGGAAAAAAGAATAGCCCATAAAATACCTGTACGCTGTGTACTTGAGAAAATAAGTATTTCATAGTGATGATAAGTTAAAAGCAATGTAATATGAACTTTTGTATAGAATATTTGCATATAAATTATATTTTGGAATTGCAGTATATTTTGTGTTGAAACAATTTTGTGTGAAAAATTAACACTATATAGGGATTTCTGTAGTCGATCACTTTTTATGATTGTATCTTTTTTTATTAGTATTATTTCTTACACTGCAACTGCTTCATTGCGACTTGGATTTGCACTTTTTGACTTTAATATATACAGTACTCTATATCTGGAGCTCAGCAATAACTGGGTTGCATTCATTAATTGTACAGTATGACAGAGAAAGAAACTTACAGTCAGACGCAGGCGTACACAATTTTCAGGTACTTATAGGTTCCATAGCATGGGTCAGAGAATAAATTACTGGTAACAGAGATGTCACAGCTGCTACGTCCTTCACATCTGCAAAACATCGGGATTTTATTTGAATTCTGAATTCAATGATTACATCAGTAATGTAAGTTATTGATAGCAAGAAGGTGTGATGCTGAAGAAAGTCACACTTCAGTTAATACTTCCATTACCTAGGTGCAACTGTATTTATGGTGTCAGGTGTGTAGCAGTTTGTGTCGGAGAGTTCACCGGCAGGTCGTCCTGAAGAACATGTGGTGGCATCGGTTCGGCCGTACTCAGCCGAAATAATCTTTATACTGCCAGCACCTAAAATTAGAAGGATTTTGCACAAGAAAAAATAGGCTAAAATATTTTCTGCGGTCAAAAAGCATTGAGAGAAGGTCAAAATTGTTGTGATAGAATTCTAGGTTGGTAAAACTCATTACTCAGCTTTCCCAGAATGTGGATTTAGAGTTTAACTATTTGTTATATAATAAGTAGAATGTAATATAATGTTATTATATGTTGTATAATGTTATAGGTATATGGTAATTAATAGGGTAATAAAAAGAGTACAAACCACAGTTCAGTGAAGCAGTATTAAAGTCACATGCTACGACTTCCCCTGCAGGAAACATATTCATTGCTTAATTTAAAAAAAAAGAGATGTTTTGTGTGGTAATTTTACATAACTAACTTAATATTAATAAAATTTTTAATCATAAAATGTCATTTAAATTGTGCTAATTAGGATAGCAGGGCCGGATCTAGAATCAGACCTTTAGAGATATTCAGTCCCTAATGAATGTGACATGCAAGCCTGAAAGCTATAGTTTCCCAAAAACACCACAATGGTGATCCTCAAAAACTAGCAAGCCAACAAATAAACAAAGACATGCTCTCGCTAAATGATTAAGCGATATAAATAAATTCTTCATTCTGGTTATACAGTAAGTATTCAACCTAGAAAGATACCCAAAAACAGTGATTGAGCCACAAATCCATTACATTGTTGATAAAGTTATTATGCAAACTAAATTAAATATACAAAAAAACAAAAAGACACTTCATAAAGTACAGGTATCAAACTAGGTTTATCATCATTGTTTTCATTTTGAATGAACATACCCCTAGCTTACCCCAGGCAACAATTTCACCCAAAAGAAACCAGAAAAATCCAGATCTCATGTGTGACAACTCTTTGGAAGGTGGAAGTAAGTAATAGTGCGTATATTTCCTCTTTTCGTGACAGATCTTTGGTTTGATTTAGCACTTGCTCTTAAATATAGTAAAGTGACGAATGCACTGCGAGTTATTGCTGCTCTTTATGATGGTACCTTTTTTTTTCCTGTTAAGGAGGCCTGTGTAGGGAAAGACAAGAACGACTAACTCACATCTGCAGTCACTCTGGTTTCTTTTATAAAAACTGTTCAATAACTGCAATAACTTACAGTATTTTAACTCTTGATACCTAAAGACAATTTCAAGTCTGGGCTCATTCATATTTCAAGCCTACCTAACATATAAAGACATAATCTTGAACAAAATAGACCTTAATGCACTAATGCACCTTTAATCTCACTAACATTTAACTTCATTTACACACTTTAACTTACCTTTATATGTTGATATCCTCCTGACAAGACGCTGCCTCAAGGTTTTCACCACAGCATCAAATCTTAAACACTTCTGTTCTATATCCTTATACATTCAGCTCTGGGTGCAGTTTAATATCAAAAGACACCAGAAAACTATATTGTTTGTGTCAGTTATTAAGATAACCTCTAACTGCACATACAATACCAGTTTCCTATGAATCCATACCTATTAACGTTAATGAGACATGCTGACAGATGCTTTAATAGGTGCAAATTAACTGGAAATTATTAGCCTGGCTATCACATTAATATTTTAGGGTTGCTGAGAACAAATTTAGGGGGGCTTGAACCCCCCTACAAAATCTGCCTATATGGAGTATAGTATTCTGAATCAGGAATGTAAAACTATTAACATTTTTTAAATGTACAATTAAAAGTGTGGCTTTTTTTCATCGTGCAAAATAGATAAGGAAGCTTCTTTTCATATTTTCTTTGTGTTTTAACAGCTTTATGAAGATAAGCATGTTAGTGCTGGGACATCACATTTATATGTAGTATTTTTGCATTTGTGACTAAAATTTTTGGAACTTATTTACACTGTCCGATTTAAAAGACTGAAAAAACAAAAGAAATCGTTAAGTTTAAAGAGCTTTAGCTGTTCCTGTTTACCCAAGATTATTAAAAAATAAAGCATTGTCAGGTAGAGCAGATTACTCACTAGTGCAGATGTAGGACACAGTGAGGTATTTAGCAGTCCCAACACAAGGATCTGTAAAGATGGTGTTTGAAGCTTCTACAGTGCAATTCTTCTTACCATTACACCTTAAAATGAAAGCAAGATGTTAACATGGCCTCTTTCACAAAAGGTCACTAAATGCTTTTACTAAGTAAAATATTTAAACAAACAAACAAACAAAACGAGTTACTGTGCGGCCACAGTTGAGAGTGTGTTCGGAGCGTAACAGTTGGTGTTCTGGAGCCAACCATTGGGGAGTCCGTTTGAACAGGTTATGGAGTCAGCACGGCCATAGTTTGCATTTAGGATCTGAATAGAATGATCTCCTACACAGAGACGGAGACAGACCTGCTGTAGATCAACTGCAACATCAAATATAATAAAACAATCAGCAGCCAAGTGTACGGAGAAAGAGTCCCTACCACAGTCCAGTGTGCTGTAGCCATGCTCACAGATCACAACAAGCCCTAGAGAAAGGAGACAAAATAAATTGCATAGCAGCCATGGGAAATTATTAGAAAAAAATTAAGAATGCAAAAACAAACAAACAAAAAAATCTAGATGCAAGATGTTATGGTAAGATGTTACCGAATAGTAATAGAGTTAAAAATGATAAATAAAGTTGGAAAAAGAGGAAAATAAAATAAGATGCCTGCAAAATACTAAGCACTATAATTATCCATATCATTCCTCACTGAAACTCCAATAATAGAGCTTAATTTTATTATAGATACGTTGCATGAGACTGGTCTAACACACTTGATCAGTATTTGGTTGGATTTGACAATTTTGCACAATTTTGCATCCTGATTTCTGCATTCTGAAGACTACTTACGGCCTTCGATGCAGTTGTAAGTGGTGTTGTAGTACTTGTAGGTTCCATAACATGGATCAGGGTTGCCAAGTAGATCCGTCTTTACCTCACACTCTCTTAGTCCATTGCATCTATTTGGGATAAACAGACTAAATGCTTTCTGTACTGCACACTCAATCTCACACTTAACAAGAAAACGACAAGTGCTCCTGCAAATGGAATACATTGAAATGATTAAAACAATATTTTAATAACAAGGGAAATAGGTGAAACCTTATATTGTAAATCCTGGTCTACTTTTCTTTTGCAGGGAACTTCAGCATGCTACTTCATGCTCTCACCACCACATCTCTGTGTTTATTGTGTAGCTTTCTGACTAGTAGCTTTCGAACATCTCACCTGACTGATCCTGTTTCTCATCACAGCATCAGGTATCCAATAAAATGCGACTTAACAAAACAATGTATTCATAAAAAATGTATATATACACAAAAATACTGATATACACAATACACAAAAATGTTTCCCCCAGTGTTTCAAGGGGCATAAAGGTTAGTCGGGTTTAAATCCAAATACAGATACACTAAACAGATCATATAGTTTAATTGTGTTACACCCCTAATATACCCCCCTAATATACATATACATACAGTAGCAGTCAAACTTTTGGACACAACTACTCAATTTATTTTGACTATTTTCTACATTGTAGAACTATCTTGAAGACATCAAAACTAAGAAATAACATATGGAACATATATGGAATTATGTGGTCAACAGAAATGTGTTAAGAAATAACGTTTCATATTTCAAATTCTTCAAAGTAGCCAGCGTTTACCTTGATGACAGTTTTGCACACTATTGACATTATCTTAACCAGCTTTATGAAGCAGTCACCTGGAATGCTTTTCTGTTAACGGTGTGCCTTGTCAAAAGTTCATTAGAGGAATTTCCTGCTTTCTTAATGAATTTGAAACCATCAGTTGTGTTGTGTTGAGGTAGTGTTTGTATACAGTAAACAGTCCTATTCTACAACTGTGGTAATCCAGATTATGTGAAGAACCGCTCAACTAAGTAAAGAGAAACAGTCCATCATTACTCTGACATGAAGTGTCTTTAAGTAATAAAAATAAAGAAAAAACATTTGAATTTTTTAAATTTGCAGAAAATATAACAAATGAACTATTATAAAAATTATATAACATACAATACTGTGCAAAAATCTTAGACACGTGCAAAGTGTTAGGTTACTGGGTGATAGCTGGACACATGTGCAGGTTAGGAGACAGCATGGTAAAATCCAGTATGTGTTTATTTTACACACAGAGGCAGCGGTATAATAAACGGCATGCAGAAGAGTAATGCGATAACAGGCTGGGGTCGAGCGATCGGCAAACAGAGTATCACAGGCTAGGCAATAAACAATATTCCAAAAAAAAAGAAAACTAAGTCAAAACATGAGAACGCAAACACGGGAACAAAAGACTCGGCATTAGCGCACATGGGAGCTAGACTAATGCTTTGCAAAGCTCTAGCGAAACTGGATGTCCTTATATACACGGTATGATAGTTTGTGAATAGGATACACCTGCATCCAATTGACAGTCACTCGGTGGAATGCAGGCGCCTATGTGAACTGTAGTCCTGTGTAGTTCACGCCAATATGCGGAAGTGCGTGCTAAACGTGACGGAGATATCGAAGGCATAGCGCGCATGACTGAGTCCACCATGCACGCTGTGCATGCAGCGGGGACCAGATCCTGACACAAAGAAATGCTGTAAAGATGACTTAAGGAATGTAATAAAAAAAACTTTTTTACTTAAAAGAAAAATACTACAATGTGCGGTAAACAGTAATAAACTAAACAAAGTCCCAGGTACAATTTGTGCAATTTTATAAGAAAATGAGCTGGTAAGTTTTACTGAGTGTCTTTGAGATTCTGCCTCAGTTCTGGGGACTTTGACTGTTGTATTTGCTTCTTTTTTTGGATGCAAAACCCAGGAGTTATATGTAATATGTGGCTTCCTTTGCTGACATACAAAAATTTTTCAAATGCATATAATGTTTTAGAAAAGTCATGTTTGTAAATCTTTTATATTGACTCAGTTAAACAGAATTCAAGAAACAAGTACTATAACAAACTTGTACTAACAAAAAATAAGGTGTCTAGGACTTTTGTACATTACTGTGTATTAACTTTAACTGTATTTAAATTTCTCACAATTGTGGTACCTAGAATATTGTGTATATTCTAACAAGAAACACTGTACCTATCAGCGATGGTGGTAATCCTCAAGACACAGTTGGTATTAGTAACCTGAGAAGGGGGACGATTAGTACTGCAGGTGGTGCTGTCTGTACGGCCATACAGAGAAGACTGTACTGTTATTAGTCCAGTTTCTAAAGACATATAAACATATAAGACATACATATGATTAGCAACAGTATTCAAGAAGAAATTCATAACTACAGAAAGACTTCAGAGTCTTTTCATAGAAGTTCAGTTTTTTTTCTCAGTATTTCAATGTCTACTTTCCTAAAATAATAAAATGTTTTCATAAAGCTATCATAGGCTTATTATTCGCTGTCGGAGAATGTGGGACATTTAAACTTACCACAAGTGAGGTGCTGGACATCACTGTAGCAGGTAATCATATTCTCTGAAAAAAAAAATTATTCACTGAGATATCTGAGCAAGAAGTCCTGAATTATTTGCTTAGGCAATCTGAGAACCTATTCTGACATACTAGGTCATTTAAAATGCAGGTATTTGAATGCATTTAAATATTACCTCCAGTAACAATTAAGCCAGGAGCTGAAATGATTACTGTAAAGCAAAACACAGATAACTTACTGTCAGAAGAACAGAAATTGAGAAATTATTTTTTTTCCTGTTAAGATGCAAATTGATTTTATATGGAAATTCATGGAAAAAACATACAGGTGATTAAGCTGAGTTTAAGGAAGAGTTTCATGATTCTGGATGTATCTGGAAGCTGAAACCTCTAGTGCTGCAACAGATCAAGTTTAGATCTATTTATATTGAGCACAAGGAAACAAGTCATTGCCAAAATCCACTGTACAAAAACCACCTTCTTGTCCCACCTCGATACCACTTCAAAAAGTCAATATTTAGGTAGTTCTGCTTTTGCAGTATTGGTATCCTAAACACATGAAGTTGGGTAGTGTTGGTCTGTTTGTTTTTGTACGTCCTGTTCCTTCATCGGTGTGCTTTTTGCTTGGTTACCTTTCTGATGGTGACCATGTTTGGGTAGAGATGGGTAGTGGTGGGCAAAATAAGGCTTTGTGAAATACCAAAACATTCACAGGATTAGGCCGGAATGAAACTGTAATGAACTGCGTTTTTCAATAAATACTTTTTTTTCTGTTGTATTATGTTTATCATCATCTGTGGGGCTATTTCAATTGCTTGGAATTTCAGTTTCATATTTAAGACATGACATGCAGGAAGATGGAAAAAAGGCTGCCATGGGATAAATAACCACATGGGTTTTGTGGGTTTGTGTATTTTGTAGCTTATGAGGTGTAGGCTTAATTAATGTGCTTCCTTTGTGGAGCATATTTCATCTACGGCTGAATGACGTTTCAGCAAATGTAGATAATTATGATTGTTATAAGACAAAGATCAATAAGAGAAAATTAAGGAACAATGGAATGCATTTGTTACATGTCAAGATTTTTATTAAAAAATAGTCACCTCTTTTTTTTACACATTACATCCCCAGCCTCGTTGCTCCTGCCAGTAAACCAGAGGATTATGTGTCTTCGTAACAACAGCATCAGTCAAGTATTTTCTGACCTCCACAGTGTCATCAGCAGTGGCACTACAGACAGAAGGGTTTTCATTGATACGGCTGTCAAAAAGTTCCACAAACTGTCTATCGATTACATCGCTGTGTTTTCAGTTGCAATTGCTGTTGCTGTGGCTGATGATGATGATGATGAGGATGATGGTGGTGTTGGTGTTGGTGGGCCTGAACACATTTATAACTGTGGTTCTGTTTTAATGAAAACTGCAGTTAGTTATACAGGCATATCTTAGGCATTACTTACATTATTCTTTAAATTACATCACCCTTGTGAATTGAGGACTGAAACTGCTCACTGTCAGGTGTTGATATGGTAGTTGAATGCAAAGAAACACACCCCAGTGTCAGGATCTTCTTAGCTTCCTGGGTTTAAGGGATTTCCAAACCCAAGATTTTAAAACTATGGTTCAAGCAATGTATCAAAGGACAATGCCTGGAAAAACTCATATGTGCAGGCCATCCTTCAGGTGTAACCTTAACGCACAAAACAGGAGCAAACCATGCCATATTAATTATTTTAATTAACATAATATAACCTTTATGTTCAATTACATAAGTATTACTTCATTGCAGGCTACCTAGTTGTACAGCTGGCTCTTGTGCTGCATGTTTCATCTAATCTGTATCTTTGTACTGCAACATTCTGTACAGTGGTATCAGGTTTGTTGCTGATACTTATGAGGGGCCGTCAGGCCTGCCTCATTACCCTGAACACCCAGCAATGACTGGAGGAAAAGATCGCGAATGCATAGTTTTAGCCAGAACTGCGATCAAGTCAGACGATTGGAAGGATTCTTTCCGTATAAAGTGAAACGCCTTCCAGATAAAGTGAAATGTTCTCTCACACACATATGAAATGCTCACACACATACAGGTGAAACGAACTTACACACACACACATATGAAATGCTCACACACACACACACATGAAATGCTCACAAACACACATATGAAATTCTTGCGAGCTTTTCACATGTGTGTCTGAGTTCATTTCACTTGTATTTGTGTGAGCATTTCATATGTGTGTGTGTGAACATTTCATATGTGTGTGTATGAGCATTTCACTTGTATGTGTGTGTGTGAATGTTTCACATGTATGTGTGAGCATTTCACCTGTATGTGTGTGAGCATTTCATGTGTGTGTGTGAATGTATTTCATATGTGTCTGTGTGAATGAGCATTTCAGGTGTGTGTGAGCTCGTTTCACCTGTATGTGTGTGAGCATTTCATATGTGTGTGTGAATGTGTTTTTCACATGTGTCTATGTGAGCGTTTCACATATATGTGTGTGAGTTTTCAGTAGTATGGATGCATGTGTGAAAGTTTCACATGTGAATGTGTGTGTGTTTGTGTAACAAAAGTCTGAATTATTTCCTAAATGGCCCCTCATAGACATAAAGCTTAAACAAATATTTTATGCAAATATATATATATAAAAAAAGTGAAAAATAAAGCTTGGTATGTGAAATAAACGGAGGGTGGAATTTCTTCTGTTTATGCCAGAAACTCTTGCTTTACAGATGCATGACGTGGCCCTGATGTGCAGTAACTGCATCCTAACTTGGGTCTTTATTTAGAACTCTTGAGCCTTTTAAGGGTTTGCTAGTGTGGGCTTTAGTCAAGTCTTTAGGAGGTATATTCTATCCCCAAGACAAAAATGGTGTTACCACATCACTCTCTGATAAAATAAAGGACATTGTTTGCATATATATATACCAATCAACCATAGCTCCACTAGCCAACCTCAGACCCACAAAACTATACTGAAGAATAAGATGACCATACATTAAGAATATTGCACTATGCATAACAAATCATAATAAACAGTGGTATTTTTTGTGGTTTAAGTAAGCAAATTTCTCACTTGATGTCACTAACTCCTAAGAAGTGCATGGATAGCATAAAGAAAGCAGTTATGTAAGATGAATGAACCTGAATGTGTTGCACAAATTGCATAATACGTGTTATTCATAGTCTCTGAAATTATTTGAAATCTGATATAGAAAAGTTTTCATGAGAGGTCACCTTACTTAACAGTCTCTGTCTGTACTGCAGAAATTTGTGTATTATTTATTATATATTATATATATTATTATATAATATATTTTATTGCTGTAAATATAAGTACATGCGTTATAATTATGAATATATATTTTTAATTTAATTACTGATTTTAAATTTAATTGAATATCAAATAGTGGAAATTCATGGAGGTTTTCTGATTTAATGGTACAGCTGTGGTTAATTTGAACTTCAGTAGCAAGTTGACACAGTGTCTCAGTTCTGGATTTAGCAATAATGATATCCTGCCTAAGGTGCAAACTCTTTGACTCATTTATAGAGATCAAAGATTTGTCTACAAGTAGGAGTGCAGAGCACTAAAGAATGAAGTGGGTCCTCATTCAGTATCCAAGGTCTTGAGCTTGGATCAACATAAGTTAACATAAGCTAAGTTTTGTATGATTTTTTTTCTTTGCAAAAATTAGTTGTTTTTGGCATAAATTTTATATGCATATAACTGTTACTACAATGTTGAAAGCACACAATTGTATAGGATGTCTATATGCTGTGGCTTTAAAAATTGCCTTCACCAGAACCAAGTACACAAGATAGATTACCTAAAGTTAATTTGCACATGTATGGTAGATTTTTTAATTGGTGCTAACTACACCTGATGCCAAATTGGTGGAAAGTTACCCTAAATCATACCTGAGGTGGTCCACTGCTAGGAGCGACATGTCAATCAGCTCTCTCATAAAGGGAATCCACTTCTGTATATTTGAGTGATTGTTCCAATGGTTACAGTAATATAGCTAACGTATTGCCAATGCATGTGATGAATGATGCAAATTAATAAGAACAACATCAGCATTTGGAAAACACACATCAGAACTAATGCTTTTTTTGGGTGAAACCACCAGCAATATGATGTAGACATCAGAAAATAAAAATAATTGCCAATAATTAGTTGAACTGTGTTATGAAACACACTGTGCGTGCTACGTCATTTTAAACACATTTGACTGAAATGGCGAGGCAGAAACATCAGTAGGACTTTCTCTACGGTATGAAACTCTTTACAGTACACTACCCTGCTGGCCTCATGACATAACTTGTGTTTTAATGTGATTAATATTATCATCTGTTTGTGGGAATTTGAGGAGAAGCATGATGGTCTTGCTTGAATTGTCCAGAACAGCTTTGTTATGTTTTGTTAGATAGCAAGTAGCATATATACCCTCTTTATATGCAAGCCCACTTTAGCGCCATATATATTGAGAACCAGAACCCAAAATCCGTAACCAAGAAATCAATACTCAGTTACGCTTTTCTCATTCTCAGTTATGCTTCTCTCATCCTCATTTATGCTTCTCTTGGTCTCGCTCTCAGTTCTAAAATTTCTCTCTTGAATTTGGCAGAAATTTGACAGCAAGAGGGCAGGGACGTATTGCCGCATGCTGGAGGGTGGGATCTAGTAACTCATTGACTACTGAACAAGTGATCGACCCAGTACACAGCACTTTACATTAACATCAACCCATGAGATTTGCCTCTTGTAATAAACGGTGGATTTCACCTCACAATTGTCAGCTTTATTTTGTGCTTCCATATCAAATTGTGGACATAGCTATGATAAAGAAGGAACCCACACATTATTAACTTTCCTGTTACTGATGGTTCGCCATTACTACAAGAGGCAAATCTTGCGGGTTGATTCTGATGTAAAGTGCTGTATAATGGTGAACTGGTAGAAATGGCACTATATTAACTAATTATGATAAATAATTAATTATCAACACAGACAGGAAAAAGAAAGAAAAAAAAAAACAAAATTCAGTCTTTCTATTGGCTATTTTGCCTATAGTAACCTATTGTGTGTAATTCACTGATCTCATAACTATGTCTACTTGTCAACCTTGGACTAATAACCTGTATTCTGCCTCTGGATAACTTTTTGCATCTGCTTGAGTGCTGTGTTCAAAATGTTTATTGGACTTATTGTTTTTTTTTTAATTAATTTTTTTTTGGACAGTCATTGCCTTGGGATTTTGGAAAAATAATGTCTGAATTTGAATAAACTCTGCACATAAGCACACACACCCATCCTTGTTATGCTTGAGTTTAGAGGATACTTTATTGTTTAGTAAAGTGGAGTATTTTAGGAGGAAGAGATTACATTTTAGGAGCAAAAAAGTACGTTTCAGAAATACAATCATTATAGCAGTTCATTATGTAAATGTTAATGTAAAAAATCTGTAACATGCAAATGTTAAGTACACCAACACCAAAACCCTGCACTGTATCATCTGCATGGCTGCGTATGACTTGCATGATTCATTTTCAGGCTGAAGAGAGGCCAATGGGGAGAAAGCTGAAGTCCCTCAAAGTTATTCTGTGAATAGTGGAAAAAAGAACTAGGAAAAATCAATAGCACATAAATTACCTGGATGCACTGAACTCGAGAAAATAAGTATTTCATAGTAAAGATAAGTTAAAAACAATGTAATATAAACTTTCAGAATATTTGTATATAAATTATATTTTGGAATTGCAGTATATTTTGTGTTGAAACAATTTTTTGTGATTTCTGTAGTTTTTTATGATTGTATTTTTTTATTTCTGTGTGCCTACATTGCACTTTAAATTCTTCGTTGTGACTTAGATTTGCACTTTTTTTTACTTAAGTATATACAGTACTCTATATCTGATATGTGGAGCTCAGCAATAACTGCATTTAATTCATCAGATATACAGTATGACAGAGAAAGATACTTACCATCAGACACAGGCGTACACAATTTTCAGGTACTTATAGGTGTTAGGGCAGGGGTCAGAGAAGAAACTATTTGTAGCAGGGACATCACAGCTGCTATGTCCTTCACATCTGCAAAACATCAGGCTTTTACTTGAATTCTGAATTCAATGATTACATCAGTTATGTAAGTTATTAATAGCAAGAAGGTGTGGTGCTGACAAAGGTCACACTTCAGTTAATACTTCCATTACCTAGCTGCAACTTTATTTAGTGTGTTAGGTGTGTAGCAGTTTGTGTTGGAGATTTGACAGTCAGGTCGTCCTGAAGAACATGTGGTGGCATCGGTTCGGCCGTAGTTAGCCGAAATAATCTTTATCCTTAGATCACCTAAAATTAGAATGGTTTTGCACAAGGAAAAAATAGGCTATAAAATATTTCTATGGTCAAAAAGCAGCAGTAGTTAATAGAGAAATAAAAGAATACAAACCACACTTCAACGAAGCAATATAGCCTTCACAGGTCACAAGTTCCCCTGCAGGAAACAGATTCATTGTCGATAATTTGTCATAACCGACTAAATAAAATGATTAAAATTTAATCATATTTAATTATAAAATTTTATTATAAAATGTAACTAAATTGTTTGTGATAGTGAGGATAGCAGGGCTGGATCTAGGTGCATTCAGCCCCTACTAAGTTTGACATTCAAGTTTGCAAAGCACTGGCTGGTTTTCATTACAGTAGGTGATTGATCACTTACTTTCCCAAAAACACCACAATGGTGATCTCTAAAACTAGCAAACAAATTAACAAACTAGAAAGGCACTAGGCGAGTGCAGACCTCCACCAAAGTCAATAGTCGTCTCTTCTAAGATAGGCAAATCTGCAACTGCGGCCACTTTATATGTCTGGATATATAGTTCTCATGGAAATCTAGTTACATATGGGCTTCTGGCCATTAGGCTTGCTAATCAACAATAAAAGCCTCGCTAGGTCAGTAGCACATGAATGCATGCACTCCAAAATAGCTTTGACAACAGATTGAAAACACTTCTATGAATAACAACAAAAGCTTAACATTTAACACAACAATTTACATCAGCTCATATGCAAAATTGATAAATCAAGTATTCAGTACAGAGGTTTCTCTGGTGCTGCAATTTCTCTTCTCACAGAGACTCAATAAACTCACTTTCCTTTAGTAAAACTTGCACATTACATCACTGTAGACAGTTACACCCACTGAGTGGCAGAATGATTGAGTGGCACCGTTAGAATTCAACTCGAATGCTATGAAAACACACAAAATAAGGATCACTGTCAAGTCCAACTGCCTTTAATTTAAGGCTAATTTAATTTATTCCCAGTTTTGCGGTTTCTTTTTCTAAAGGCAGTTCAATTTTGAACTTTACTGCCATCTACTGGATTTTAAGATGTATGGCATTGTTGAGCACAGACTGCCATGTCTCACAACATTAGTAAAAGAGAAAATAAATTCATGGGTCTGCCCTGTGACTTGGATTTGCTCCAAAATTTAATGGGGTCTTCCTTGGCCCATGTTACACCCTTCCACCAAGTTTCGTATGTGTTGTGCAATCCTGCTAAAAATCAGATAGATAGACACAGCAAACACATAACCTCCTTGGTGGAGGTAAATATGGGTTGTAATATGGGTATGAAATGCCAACTGCCAAGCAAATATTGTGAAAAAATGCCTTCTGAAAAGTTATACTGTAAAGCTTGTTCTGTCTCACACCTTTACCTCTTTTTTTTTTACCAAATTGGTTTGTAAATCATGGCCTTTTTAAATTTACTGATAAATGTTTTAGCACTATAAATAAAATCTTGATTCCCCTTATTCATCTAGTAATCAACTATGTAACCAAAAAGACATCCCATTTCTGTGAAAACAGTCCTTGAGCCACAAAGCCATTATAAAGTTGATACCTATAGCCATTATAAACTTTACCTAGTTGGTAAAGCTATTAGGCAAAATAAATTTAATACATGCAAACAAAACAGACACTTTTCATAAACTATAGGTATCAAATTAGGTTAATATTTGTTTTTTAAAATTTGGCTGAACTTGGCTGAACAATTGTGAGTTATTGCTGCTATTTGTTATGCTACATGTTATGACTGTGATTATTCCTATTACTGTTTTTTTTCTGTTAAGGAGGCCTTTGTAGGGGAAGACATGAACAGTTAGTTCACGTCTTCAGTCACTCAGGTTACTTTCATAAAAACTGTTCAATAACTGTGATAACTCAAAGTATTGCAAAGTATTTTTGTACATTAACTTAAGCAAAAATACAAATAGAAAACCATTACATTTATTCAGTGTACCTTTTTTGCGTTTCTTTTTTTTTTAATTGTCAAAACTTTACTTGATATTTTCTTTGTGTTTTAACAAGAAACCAAACAGCATTATGAAGATAAGCATATTGGTGCTGGGACATCGCATTTTATATTCATTACATTTGTTGTTAGTCCCTGTATTTTAGTGCTTGAGACTTGGAGGATGATGGAGAAATAAATATTACTTTCAGAGGTGCATAAAAGACAGTGTAGTTACATTAAATAAAGAAAAGGTCATAATAGAAATGTCCTTTACCACAGTAAATACATGATTGTCTGAAAATCCTTGGTGGGAACCTAGACTAGGTCCAAAGTTTTCTAAAATTAGCCTACTTTTTTCATAGCTGAAAAGTCTAAAAGGGGTATAGTTATTCCTGTTTCCCCAGATTATTAAAAATAACGCATTGTCAGGTAGAGCAGATTACTCACTAGTGCAGATGTAGGACACAGTGAGGTATTTAGCAGTCCCAACACAATGATCTGAGAAGATGGTGTATGAAGCTTCTACAGTGCATCTCCTGTTTCCATTACACCTTTAAATGAAAGCAAGGTGTTAACATTGCCTCTTTCACAAAAGGTCACTAAATGATGAAAAGAAAATTTTCATTTACTAAGAAAAATATTTAAACAAACAAACAAGTTACCGTGTGGCCACAGTTGAGAATGTGTTTGGAGCGTAACAGTTGGTGTTTTGGGTCAAATGATTAGGGAGTCCCTTTGAACAGGTTATGGAATCAGTGCGCCCAAAGTTTGCATTTATGATATAAATTTTATCATCTCCTGCACAGAGACACAGATAAATCTGCTGTAGATCAACTGCAACATCAAATATAATGAAACACTCGGCAGTCCAAGCGTACGGAGAAAGAGGCCCTACCACAGTCCAGTGTGCTGTAGCCATGCTCACAGATCACAACAAGCCCTAGAGAAAGGAGACAAAATAAACAGGATAGCAATCATGGGAAATGAAATCGTTTGATTGTATAACATGAAAAAGAAGAAGAAGAAAAATAAGTATAAGATGTATGCAAAATTCTAAGCACAGCAATTATTCATAGCATTCCTCAGCCAACTCCAATATTAGAACTGTATTATATTAAAGGTGTTAGAAGAACTTTTTTTGTGTTGGTTAGGGTCAGAGCACAGAGTCAGCCATGAAACAGAGCGGGTTAAGGGCCTTGCTCAAGCGCCCAACCGTGGCAGCTTGGCGGTGCTGTGGCTTGAACCCCCAACCTTCTGATCAGTAATCCAGAGCTGTAACCTGACTTGAGCTGATACTGGGTTAACTGGATTAGAGATTGGGTCTGAGACTGGGCTACCACACTGGATCAGTATTGGGTTGCATTTGACATACTTCCTGATCAAACCCACCAGCAGGTTTATAGCCATGAATGCACCATTTGTTGACTGACAGGACCCAGTTCTTACACATAAACACTGAAAACACTTATCTTGTCTTAAAGCACAACACCATCGCCTCTCTAATATTTTTGCATACTTTTGCAGAAGAGGTTTGCATACAGTCAGCTTGGTCACTGTAAGGATGTCAGTATTGGATCAGTATCAATGTGTTGGAAGTAGTGAACATCTTGAATTCTGCATTTTGATGCCAATTCTATACATGTTTACACAAATCTACACCCCCCAATTTATAGACTACTTACGGCCTTTGATACAGATGTATGTGGTATTGTAGTACTTGTGGAGTCCATAACAGGGGCCAGAGATAACAAGTGAATCTGTCTTTACCTCACAGTCACGTTGTCCATTGCATCTGTTTGGGATAAAAAGACTGAATGCTCACACCAGGGTTATGGTATTGGGTCATTTGCAGTTCACTGGCAGTTCAAACTTTGTCATGTAGAAATCCTCTCATTAAATTTATCACACAGGAAACACAAAATTACATATTCTGTTAGAAATGGTGCAAGAAAATCTGTACCTATCTGAAATCCCTAAGGAACAGCGGGTAGCAGGAACCTGATAATGGGGCCGGTGAACACTACAGATGGTGCTGTTTGTACAGCCGTACACAGAAGACTTCACTTTTATCATCCCAGTGTCTTAAGACATATATATACATATAATACATTTAGAATTACATTTAGAATATATCATTCAATTACAGATTTATTACCACAGAAAGTACTGGAGTCTTTTTTAGAGAAATATGAATTTTGCAATGTTAATAATTTTTTAATTCAATTTAATTTTTAGTTACTACTACTACTACTACTACTAGTAATAATAATAATAATATTCTGAAGAATGTAGGACATTTAAGTTTACCACAATGCAGGTGCTGGACATCACCATAGCAGGTAATCATATTCTCTGAAAAAGACAGATTATTAACACAGATCTTTGAGCAAGTAAATATGAAACATTCCCTTGGGCACTCTCTGAAACTGTTATCATGTGTTATGTTATTTAAAATCATGTGTTTGACAGGATTGAAATATTACCTCCAGAAACAAGTAAGCCAGGAGCTGCAATAAGTACTGCAAAGGAAAAGCACAATGTATGTATAAGGATTCGGACAGGGCAAATTTTGAAATTTAAATATCAAACATATATTTGCCAATTATCGAAACATTTCAAATGTTGTGTACACATATAGGAAAATATGCATTTCCATTTAGAACTTTTCTGTAAAAATAATTGCTCATGGTGTTAAAATGATTTGACCATGACCATGATTAATAAATAATAATATATTTCCTAAAACATATTTCCTTAACTTGCATCATTATTTATGAATAATCTGTAAGTCATAAACTTATTTTTATATATCAATAACTGCACTAACTCCCTCTTCATACACTTTCCAGACTTGTTTTTACTTTTAAACTCATATAACAGGTTTAAGAAATGTACAAAACTAGTATTCACATGAACATATTGTATCAGTGGTTAATCTTTCAGCCACAGAACAAGCAGATGTTTTATTTTTATATGATTATTTCATATACATGAAACTGTACTAATTTATATATGATAAGGAATGTTTTATCCAAGAACATTTTTAATGAAGCACAATACAGGGATGCTAATCAGAGCAGAGAATATTATATCATTATTTTATAATTATTATCAAGATCAAAATTGACCACCAAATCAAATTTTTTATTGTTTTCTTAAGGTCTTGCCACATAACATACCATATTTGCAAAGGCATGATTATATATAAATGAAAAAATGACCATACATAAGAAAGATTAAAGACCATAGACCATACATGGAAAGGCTAAATAGAATACACATACACTACCAATCAAAAGTTTGGACACACCTTCTAATTCAATGTTTTTTTCTTTATTTTTATTACTTAAAAGACACTTCATGTCTTAA
>JAQQZU010047379.1:0-20791 GCA_030068025.1 Parauchenoglanis punctatus | reverse complement strand
AACCCTAAGCACACAAGTCGTTCTACCAAAGAATGGTTAAAGAAGAATAAAGTTAATGTTTTGGAATGGCCAAGTCAGAGTCCTGACCTTAATCCAATCGAAATGTTGTGGAAGGACCTGAAGCGAGCAGTTAGTATGAGGAAACCCACCAAAATCCCAGAGTTGAAGCTGTTCTGTACGGAGGAATGGGCTAAAATTCCTCCAAGCCGGTGTGCAGGCCTGATCAACAGTTACAGGAAACATTTAGTTGCAGTTATTGCTGCAAAGGGGGATCACACCAGATACTGAAAGCAAAGGTTCACATACTTTTGCCACTCAGAAATATGTAATATTCGATCATTTTCCTCAATAAATACATGATCAAGTATAATATTGTCATCTCATTTGTTTGACAGGGTTCTCTTTATCTACTTTTAGGACTTCTGATGATGTTTTTGGTCATATTTATGTAGAAATATAGAAAATTCTAAAGGGTTCACAAACTTTCAAGCACAACTGTACATCTTGTTTTAATGGAGATTCTAGAGCTGAGCTTTCAAATGGAGATTAAACATTCCAAGGAATCTCTGCTGTACAGTTGACTTTCACAAAGATGTGTGTGAAAAAGACTGGTTAATTTCAGCATGAGCAAAAAAGGTTCTCTGTAAACCATTTGGAACATTAATAATGGGTTAAAACCCATTGGGAATCAAGATAAAATAGCCCAGTGGGGAAATTTTGTTTCATCTGAAGTGCCTGGCCCCTAGCCAAAATGCAGGAAGAGTGGAGTATAGCAGTGCAGTGTGTGTGCCTGTGTGAATCTGAGTGTGTGGGCCTCAAAAAAAGTGAGAAAAAAAGAGACAGATGAAAAGAGCATTTAAAAGACTGGAAGAGAAAAGAACAATAAAGAATAGATTTTCTCATACTGAAGGACTCATGACTACTGTATTGTATTTGTATATTATTTCTGTTCAAATTCTCACTTAAATAAAATAATTTTAAATGTTATCACAACTGTTATAGTACTTCTCCTAATAGATTTTAAAGAAATCTTAGCTAAAACAATTCATATGATTTGTTTGTTTCTTCTGAAACAAACAGCAAACCTTATTGTCTTTGACTACTTATGTACATATCTGTCAATGGCACAATTAATTTATACAGGCTAAGGTGGGGCAACCCTTCTTTTGCTTATGTTGCATCTATATTGAATGGGAAAGCTGTTCAAAATGCATGGTTTGATTTTACATAGGATGACTATGGCTATAGCATTTTCGAGATCTTTATTTCATTGAAATTAAATTCTAGTTGGCTTATTGAAATGTCAAAAGAAAATGTAAACACACACATCTCACAATTTATCAGTCTATTTTCTGCTACTAGTTGTGTTTCATTTAGTAATCGACTGTTAGGTGTTATGTGTTCAGCTGCTTGGTTTAGTTGTTGTGTAATATTAGGCACATCTCAGTGCATTCTGTGATTATTTTTGTGTGTGTGTGTGTGTGTGTTCATGAAGTTAATAAAATGTGTGAATGATAGTAATATTATTGTAAACTGAAGTGAGTTAGGCCACAACGAGACTTACCAAACTGGAAAACTACTCTCTTGAGAAATAGCCTTTAAGCTTGTTGGTCACTTTCTGAAATCATTTAAGCTCATTTAAGTGACATTTGAGTTTTCTTTACAAACCCTTCCCCACCCTGTTTTACTCGGGCCTCTTGTCCCACAGCAATTATAAATACAGTCATAAATGTAATTATTTATAAATAAATATTTATACAGAAGGGTCCATAAGTATTTGGGCAGCACCATAATTTTAATAATTTTGCCACTGTACTCCGCCACAATGAATTTGAAATGAAGCAATCAAGAATAATTGAAGTGTAGACTTTCCGCTTTAATTCAATGGGTTTAACAAAAACATCAAATTAACTGTTTAGGAATTTCAGCCATTTTTACATAGTCCCTCCATTTTCACAGGCTCAAATGTAACTGGACAAACTAACAATTATTAATATAAGTATTATTTTTAATACTTGGATGCAAATCCTTTGCATTACTGCATAAAGTCTGGAACTGTTTAGGCTATAATTTAAAAAAAAACTATAGAAACAAGTTCTAAACAGTGCAATATGTTTTGCTAAACCCATTGAATTAAAGATGAAAGACACTTCCATCACATCTAATGGGCAAATTTAAGATAACTGTGTCTCTGTCCAAATGCTTATGAACCAGGCTGTATATAAAAGTTGTGCACTTGTTATCTGGAGAAAAGACCTTTTTAAAGGTAGCAAAGACCCAACTTTTCACCACCAGCTTCTATATACAGGTTTCTCATGACATCTCTCTCCAGCTACAGTCCTCTATCCGGTGTGCTATCACTAATGCCATTTCACCAGGACATCTCCCTAATTCTGCCCAAAACGTAATGGCAGATAATTCTTGCTGCAGTCATTTCTATTCATTTCCTAAAATACATACAGAAAACAATCCTTGATATTCCTTTGTTTCAGTTTGTTCTTGTCACACTGAGATTATATCCAAGTTTCTAAATGACATTTTCCAGTTCATTGTTCAGACTTTACCAACATTTGTGAAAGACTCTTCTTATTTTCTGCAAATCCTTAAATTATCTGAAAAACAGTCCCTGAAAAACAATTTATATGTTCCAAATGAGGATGGATTGAAAGCCCTAAAATGTTTTTAGATGCATGACTGGAAAAGGACACAAAATTCTCTTAAAATTATCAGATCTTATGCTAGCTTTTAACTGCTTCAGCCTTAATTCCAAGAAGTGTGTATGGGCACTAAAATGGGACCTTCCTATGCAAAATTTTACCAATTTATGGGACATGTACCCGCTCTTTCTTATATACATCAATGGCATCTTTGTGTACAGTGAAACAAGACAACGTTTCTCAAGGATCAAGGTGCTACATATAAGACAACAGAAGTACAAAAGTTGCACGTGTGCAACCGAAGACAACATAAGACAACATAAAGTGCATGTGTGCAAACGTGCAAACATAGCAAAAACAACATAAAGTGCAAGGTGTGCAGAGCAGACATAAGACAGACAAAAAGACAAAAACACTGCCACAAGACAGTGCAGACATCACAAGACAAGACAGTACAGTGCTAATAAACAGTAGTGTGCAAAATGGCAGAGGTAGATGTGGATGTGCAGAAAAAGTTTTTAAGGTGCAACTTAAATGCATCTGCTGTGAGAATGAAGATTGACACCTCCAGAAAAGTTATGAAATGTTCCTTTTGTGTTACTACTGTAGATTCTCTAAGAACATATTAGATCGTGCTATGGCATCAAAAACACCTCAAGTCCTCAACAAGATGAAGAAATACGGACTGGACATTATGGGAGTGAGTGAGTGCCGATGGACAGGCTCAGGGCACCTTGTGACCAAAGATGGCTCAGTAATCCTGTACTCTGGGGATGAAAGTCAATATCTTCGTGGCATGGACCTCATAGTATCAAAAGAGAGGACACCTTGTTAGAATGGGAACCACTCGCTGAAAGGTTGATCAGAGCATGCTTCAATTCAAAGCAATGTAAAGTCACAATCGTACAGTGCTATGTAATTACTGTACGAACATCTTCCAGATCCTGCTTACCAGGATTTGGAGGCGGTGCTCACCTGGCTTCTGAAGCAGCTAAAAGCTTTATCTCTGCAGGAATACATTAGCTAGTTGAATGACACAACAAATGTGTCATCTTTCATTTGGACTATGTGGGAAAGTGATGTCCAAATGCTTACAGTTACTTCTGTTAAAGCTGGCAAAAAGTATTTTTGTCATGATCCGCCCCTCGCACAGCGTGCCTCAAAGATACAGCGCTGTTTCCCTTATCTCCGTCGCTCTCAAAGCGGAAGCGCGCATTTCTAAATGTTGACGGAGACCTCACAGACTACAGTTCCCATGAGCACCTGCTCCCAGCCATTAAGCCAATCAACGGAGACAGGTGCATCTCATTCATGGACTGATTAGCCGTGTTTTAAAAGGACTGCCATATGCGCTTCGAGTTTGCGAAGCATTAGTCTAGCCTCCATCTGCTATTGTTGTGAGTTTTCTTACCCATGTTTGGTTTACTGTGTTTTGGACTATACTTTCTGTGTTTTTGACTACCATTTTTGGATTACCCCTGTTACTCTGTTTGCCGATCGCTCGACCCAAGTCCGTATTGTGGATTGCTATTTTGCCTGGCATATTTGTACCTCTGCTTGTTGTGTTTTCAATAAACACTGTACTGCTTATACGACCAACTCCTACCCTGTACTTGTGTCTCGCCATACCTCGACAGCGTGAACACAGTGACAATTTTGCCTTTATTTTGATGCTACCTCACATGTAAAAATGTCAAAATCCTCTGGGAAGATTTTGAGACAGCTTCCCTTTCTAAAGAACATCCACTCATTTTCTATATATGGGACAAAAGACCTGCTCATCACACAATACACATGGCACAATTGGACTGAATCATTCAAGATGTTCCACATAGAAATTCATTGACAGTCACTAAAATAACATTTCCTAAAGGATAATGTTTTTAGTACCCATCACTCCTTGTGCATCACTGCATGAGTCTATTGTTATTATTATTATTATTATTATTATTTTATTATTATTATGGGATGATTATTAAGAGGGGATGTTAAAATGGGATGTTAAAAAAGCACATATGGGTATCAAGGTTAGGTGTCCACAAATTCAGCCATATAATGTGTATTGTGCCCCCCAACCAATGTCCCCCACTTTTAATGGACCAAAAGTAATTCGAGTCACAAATTTAATGGTCGGTTTTATTAATTCATTGAAAATCCTTTCCATTCAATGACTTCTTACTCTCTGGAACCCATAGACATCACCTCACACTCGTTTTCTTCCCTTGGTGATCCTACTTGTTACTGAAGCTGTCTTCAGTTCCACAGTGTTTTGCCATCAGATTTGCTTTCAGTACATGAAATGCGGTCAGTCATGTGACTGACTTGGCTAGTGCAGGACATTTTACTTCTTTGCCTTAAAAAAGTTTTGGGTTGCTGAATCTTGTTGAAGTGTTTGGCTGAATCTGAATAGATAACACAACTGATAATACAGTTTCATCCTGCTGCATTTGTCAGCAGTCACGGGATCTATAAATACAAGGGAATCAGTTCCAGTTGCAGCCATATATGTTCATGCCATAAAATGAGGTGGTATGCTTGGGATCATGAACAGTTTACATTTTGTGGTAAACAAAAACATGTTTGACGTGTAGAGATTAATTTTAAAAAAGGCAATTTGATAAGGACCAGTAAGAACTGCAGGTGAGGCATCTGGATACATTGTTCATCAGTTAGCCCCAGTATATCCAGACAAGGTAGAAATATTTGTGGCCGCCTTCTTTCTTCACAGTGGCGCTTGATTTACTACAGCCCACGAAAATGCAGAATGACCATGATATTATTATGATATTATTCTTATTTACATAAGAAACACCCAGATTTTGGGCTTGCTCCACGCAAAACATGTAAATGCCTTTAGGGCACATAAGTCATAGATTTAAGTCAAGTGGAGAATGCACACTGAAAACTGCAGAGCTGAGCGATTTTTTTTACTTATTTGCACAGGAGAATAAGGCACTAAATGCATAAAAGTTGCATTAATCAAATTAATCTGCGGAGACACAAAGACAGCCAGAGTGAGTATGAGCACAATCCATGAGCAACCCTTTTATACCTTTTTTATATACTAATCAAAGTTGAGCCTGAACAACTATGTGCATTGCTAGATCTTGAGAATGAAGTGACTGTTTAAGAGTCGTGGCAGAAACCAGTTCTTGAAACTGCCCAAGCTCTCTTTATTTTGGCTCTAACAAATAGCTTTCCAAATGTTCAAATGTTGTTATTTAAATATAATGAGAATCACTTGAAAAAATGGGCAGTATAACACTTTAGGAGCACAATTTTTATAAATAACTATATTATATATATTATAGTACAATTTCTGTAAATAACATGTTGTCAGACTCTAGTGATCATGTTTCTAAATGATACAGAAAAAAAATTAAACCCTAAAAGGGAGAGGACAATAGGTTGCTTTGTCAGAGACAATGTAAGGTAAAATAACACTTCCTCCTCAGCAACTGATGTTACAGACATGGGACAGAAAGGGCTAATGTCTAAAAACGCACAATAAGGGGGAGTGTGAGAATGGAGTCAAGAGACATCTTTTTTCTACTTTCACTTTCTCATCAACACACACACACGCACACGCACACACACACACGCACACACACACACACACACACACACACACACACACACACAGCCAACTCCTGCTTCAGTACAACTTGTCTGATGAATTCTGCCTTTTTCATTTGAACACGTTTTCTAGCCCCAAATTTCACCTCATCTCTCCATATTACATTAACCCCTGGCAATTGCCTTCCAAATGACCCCATCACTGTGTAATTACATCTCTCTCTCTCTCTAGTAATTCCGCTCTGCTAACCCTCCACATGCTCCCCAGCCATCATTCCAAGCACTGAAACCCTATCAAGGAAGTGCCGGGCACCACTGACCAGATACATACACACAAAATCTCACCTGCTGCACAGACATGATGAGAAAGTGACCACTGCATACTTTCTGAAACCTGGTGAGTAATTAAAGTCTCACAAAATTTGATATAATAAAATGACCAAAAGTATGTGGACACTTAAGTATTGAACATCCCATTCAAAAATCATAATGAGTTGTTCCCCTTTGCTGCGAAAACAGTTTACATTCTTCTGAAAAGGAGAATGTAATAGCACATGAGGTGTGTAGGTGTCATTCATCCCAGAGGTGTTCAGTGCAGTTGAGATCAGGGTCCTGTGCAGACCACTCAAGATCTTCCACACCAACTTTGGCAAACCATGTCTTTATGGATCTCATTTTGTGCACAGGGATATTGTCATAGTGGAACAGGTCTGGGCTAGGCCTCTAGTCCCAGTGAAAAGAAATGCTACAGCATACAAAGACATTTTTTTACCAATTGTATGCTTACATGTTTGTGGTACAAGTTTTGAGAAAACCTTCATATGGGTGTTATTGCCATGTCCACATACCTTTGGCCATAATGTAGTTTAACACAGTAGTCAATCCAATCCACAAAGGGTCAGTGTGAGTGTAGCTGCAGGTGTTCATTGCTCACAGATGGGTTTTTAAGCTAACAATGCTAATGATGCTAACACTGGAGCTTAAATATTCATGACAGCTTATAAAGAAAATAGTACAGCAAAGATACCCTTTAAATTAGTATGACCTGAATTTTGCATGTTATAGTGTTGTCATGTTGACAGTCCTTGCTAATGTTAACTCTACTTAGCATGATAACTGCAGGTTCTCCCAGAAGAGTTTTGTGTACAAGGGCAGGCATGGCGGTGGGTTCAAGGAGTAAAAAAATATTCAAATGTTGTTGAACTCCACCTGTCTAACTGCTAGAGACCTAATCCTGAATAATTTTGACTAATAACGTACCTTTAAATGAGTGGAATCAGAATATGACCAGAATAATAGGATCAGAATCCAAGTGAAACTAAAGTAGTGAGAAGAACTAGCATCTCTCTACAAATCCTGAGCTGCACCATTCCCACAAGGGAATGCGTCATGGTTCCTCAACTCTCCACTACACACATACACCTACACAAACAAACATGCAAATACATGGAGAAAGCAAAGATGACAGTGATGTATTGCAACTGGTTGCAGATGTCAAAGACAGGATCAAGGCTGGACCAGTCATGGGTGGCTGGGCCTTAGAGGGAGATGTGAACCAAGAGAAATAGATAGGAGTAGTTTACATTACATTGTGTGTGAATTCTGCTTTACTCTCTTCTCCTGTACTCTATTCCATTCCCTTCTTTTATCATCTTTTTCCCTGTCTGCTTTGCACTCTCCTCTTGCCCCATGATGTCTGCTTAGATTCACATTAGCTTCACATAAAAGAATAGAAGTACCTATCTACAGTTCTACAGTGCCTATTAAATTAAATTACATTACTAGGTAGATATTAGGGGTATAACACAGTGGCACTATCTGTATCTTGTGCCCCAAATTTTGATTTAAACCAGAAGTGGGTGTGGTATGGACCAGACAATTTGATTTGTTTTTTTCTTCTCTGTCTTCTATCTAATGTGACTAATTAACCAAGTGAACTACTGTATCTGTCACTGTAACTGTGCTTACAGGTGTCAATAACAGCCACCTAGTAATATTTTAATACATTTACTATTTTGGGTCTGTTACATTCCAGAAAGTTCAGATAAGTTCACTAGACACACTATCAGAATCTACCATGAATCTGGGACCCAGTGCTATACATGAGAGAGAATCAAAAAGTAAACACAAAATACATTTAATGGTTTTAATAAAAGTAACTGTGAGCAACTGAACATATCACTTTTCCCAATAGTCCCCATGCAAGATAACACATTTGTTGTATTGTTCAACTAGCTTTTCTGGTATTTCTGCAGAGATTAAGTTTTTTTGTTCAACAGTTCCCCCAGAGCCAGCTGACATCACCCCAAAAGGCACTGCCTGCTCCCTTGATTCCCCTTCCCATCATCAACATCCTCTTTGAGCAAGTGCGAATAGACTTGGTGGGGCCACTGCCAAAGTCCACCGAGGGCCATGAATATATCTTGGTAATCCTGGACTATACTACACACTACCCAGAAGCCATCCCACTCTGGAAAGCCATGTCAAAATCCATCGCGAAGGAACTGGTCCTCCTCTGCAGTCAGTTGGGGATTCCTAAGGAAATTGTCACTAACCAAAGTACTCCAAGGTACAAACCAAGGTTCATATCAAAGTTAACAGTTGATCTCTACCATTATTGCAGGTCTGCCAGCTCTCATAGAGCTGTTCAATCAAACCCTGAAGCATATGCTGAAAAAGGTGGTGACAAAGTGTGGCTGCAACTGGGACCTACCCCTATGTCCTCTTTGCAGTGCAGGAGACACCCCAAGCACACCACAGGCTCTGCCCCCTTTAAGCTGCTCTTTGGATGGTAGCCTTAGGACCTGCTGGATGTCCCCAAAGAAACCTGGGAAGAGCAGTCCTCCCCATACAGGATTGAATACATACAAAAAATGCAAGCTAAAATTAACACAGTTACTCTCATTGTAAAAAAGAACCTAGAGGCAGCCCAGGCCAAACAACGAGGGATCCACCATCACTCGGAAGAGCCCAGGAAGTTCTTGCCTGGGGCCCAGGTCTTACTGATATTACCCAGTGCCTCCTGCAAGTTCCTAGCTGCTGGTAAGGTCCCTACACTGTGGTGGAAAGAGTAGGCCCAGTCAATTACCACTTTCAACAAGCAGGTAAGAGGACACTCAACCAACTCTACTATGTAAACCTGTTAAAACTGTGGATAGAGCCAGTTCCTGAAAGAAACAAAGAAACAGTTATGTGCCATCTTGGGGCTGGCAGGGTACCATATATGTTTTGCACCTAACTTCTCTGTAGCTTCCCCCCTCTCTGATCTGACCAGGAATGGTGAACTGGTGAAGTTGAGATGGACCTCGTCTGCTGAGACAGCCTTTGACAGTCGGGAGACTGCCCTGACCTTGTCCCCTATATTCCAAAACCCAGACTTTGACCTCCCATTCCTGGTGTAGACCAATGCCTCTGAGATGGCCTTGGAGCTGTGATGTCCCAAGAGTTTGATGGGGATGAACATCCGGCCCTCTACATCAGCCACGCCGAACACTGATACAGTGTGGAATGAGAAGACCTGGCCATTAAATGGGCTGTTGATGAGTTACGATGCTACCTCACACTACATCACTTCATGCTTGTTACACATCATGCGCCCTCTAATGGAAAGCCAAGGCCAAGGACTCCAACAGACAGGTAACATGCTAGTTTCTTTCACCCAGCACAGCACAGCAACACAGATGCCCTGTCTAGATGTTACACCTGTTGGGCCCATTTCTCAACTGCAGCAGGCTCAGAGCTGGGGGAGGGTATTGTGGCCGCAGTCCGGTGCCTCGCTCAAAGCGCCATGCTGCAACGATGGTGCTAAACAGACAGCTCAACTCTTCACTCACAGCACACCAGCAGCAGTTCAGCACCATCAATGTTGTGGACCAGAGCCATGCACATGGCCTGGGGGGCAGGGCCGCCTCACTCGGCAGAGCTGTGCGCCACTAATCACTCACCCTCCTTGAGGTGCGGGGATGGTATAAAAGGGTTGCATCAAGCCAGACAGGTGAGAAGGCTCATGGATTGTGCTCACACTCACTCTGGCTGTCTCTTTGTGTCTCCCAGAGCAGGAAGAAGAGAATCCCCTCCATAGTGAAGTTAACCCACAGTCTGCTCTGTTACACTGGCTGACCTCCACGCCTGCTGAGAGAAGCCCCCATGCCACCAGCACCCCTGCTGGGAAGAAAAGTTCAGCCACCTGTACACCTTGCACCTCCTCACTTCCGCTTAGACCCTGCATTTAATCTGTAATAAAAGAGCACTTTATTCCACTTTACCTCTGTCTAGAATCTACTCTACCTCTAGAAATAAAACGTGAGAACAGAAGATAAAATGGAATAGAGATTGAAATTGTAATACATTTTGAAAGCAGATTGTGTTTGTCAATAGGATAGACATTTTTTTAAGTGATTGGCAGTAAGTGTAAAAGTAATGAATCTGAGCTCAATAAATGACATGATTATGGTAATGATCCTCTTATTCTGAATTGGTGGACCACTGAGACAGCAATTCTTACTGACAAGTACAATGTACAAGTACTTGCACAATGTACAAGTACTTGCACAATGTACAAGTACTTGCACAATGTACAAGTACTTGCACAATGTACAAGTACTTGTACAATGTACAAGTACAAACACTTGAGAGTTTATTTAACATGAGAACAATTTGCTTCCTGACAAAAAGCAAAATACTGGTATTTTATATATTACACAAAACTTCTACAGATCTTGCTTGATATTTAAATATTATTTTATATAAAGTTCAGAATATTTTATTTGTTAAAAGTTTTTCACTTTCATACTTCAAAATGTAATGTGTCTCAGTTTCTAATTAAGAATCACAAAAAGGTGCACAAAAATAACAAGATTTTGGTGGAAATTGAGTTAGGAAAGATATAAAGAGCCGATTTAAAGAGACTCTTTTAGGAAAAAATTCAAATTAAAAAAACTCAACAAATTACAACTAATACAAATTCAATTTGTTGTTATTTTTCTGAGTGTTTGCCCAGTGTGGGTTTTCCAAAAGAAAATTACAAAAAAACTCTGAACATGGAAAAAATTATAACAAAACAATAACAATCTTCTAACAATTATGAAACATGGCTGAAGCTCACAAAAATTCTGAACAATGGAGTAGCCAAAATAAGGCATGGTACTACATTCATTTATACCAGCTATACAATAGCTCACATTTCCATCGTTTGTGTTTCCTGCAACCTCACATCCTCTCCTATAGAAATATAGTTGTAATATCTAGTTATGATGGGTGTTCTTAAGTGGATCAGGCCAATAATGATTTCCTTTGCCTCTCTCGCTCTTTCTCTGTTGAGATTTCCTAGCACTGGATGTCAGGATGATGTCTCCGAGTTCCCTAGACGTTGGATAAAAATCACTGAAGCTGGAACTGGGCATGCTGACAGCAATTTATTTGAATGTTTTGTCATTATGAAGCTGCATTTGTGAAGCCTGTATGCTGAGGTGACACCTTATATAGTTTCTGCACACACACTCTTATTGTCCCTCTCATCCTAACACATGCACAGAATACCTTTGCACAAGTGTTGCCTTTTGAGTCTTGTAACTATTTAATGAAGACTCCTAATGTCACGCCTCCAATTATTAATGAATTTAAATATTTAGAGCTTACATAATAGTACAAGTCATGCATGTCAATTTGCTTTCTTCTAATGATGCAGTCAACCAATGGTTATGACATCATCCACCAAATGAATGTAATTAAAATATTAAATAATATTTCATTAAAAATACTTTGTTTTAATACAAGTATTACAACTTCAGATATCACTTGGGGAAGGTACAATTATTTCATGCCAACTAACAGCAATCATCGGACAAAAAAGGAGAAAAGCATTTGCCAAAAAGTAATAAACTGCCTTTTCACTTCTTATTGGGTTAATTTATTTGGGTTTGGTTTAGTTTAGTGAACAAAAAAAACAAAAAAAAAAACAAAAACAAAATACAAATAAATAATTTAATTAAACAGCTTGAAGCATATTAGTGTACAGAAAATAAATCTCCCAAATCAGTCTAAGACAACTCAGTAATCAGTGTAATCACAACTGTAATACACACACATGATTATTCTACACCTAGTATACCAATTTACAGGCAAGCACAAGTAAAATGAACACAATAACTATATTCCTAGATTTGGCCATGAAACATCCTGGTCATTTTTATTTCAAGAGAATGTGTTTATGCTTTTTTATATTGACAAAACTCATTTGGGTATCCTGCTAAAAACTAATCACAGAAAAGCTCATTACTGTTAGAATAAATTCCTCCACCATCAGGAAAGAGTATTTTTGGTGATTAAAAATGTTATGCTCATAATATTATATGATGATGACCCATAATATTATTTGGGTCATTCAATATAAATTCAGCAGAGATCCCAGCTGTTTTGAGCAATTTTGAGACCATCAAGCTAGGACCTCCCCAATTCTTGGTGATTTCATATGAAATGACCCATTTATTTTAAACCATTGTAGCAGGGGGGTCATAGTTTAGTGGAAGTCTGCAGCAGGAGCATAGGGAAGTGAGAACGTAACATGGCACACCTGCTGCTTACCTGTGTGGGCTATAATAACAAGCTGTTTCCTTTTCTCCCTCTCTTAATAAGCCAAACTCGAGTGCTTTGTGCATGCATGCATATGTGCAACCATGTGTGAGTGCATGAGTTAAGCCCAATTTAAGCCCAACTTCTGTGTCGAACCTACACTGTAGAGTATCACATAGTTGCTAGTTACATACCTACACTGCACCCTATGATGTAGCCTGATGTGCACGTCTCCAAGATTGGCGGCGTGGCAGTAGCACGCAGCGGCCACTCCGGATCCGAAATGGTGCTATTTTGTGCTGTTTTGTTTCTTGACGCATCTCCGACGGCATATGGACACCAAAACAAACGGTGTCCACGTCTACCCATGACAAACACTGCTGGCAATTAAGGAACATTCAAAAACTGACCTGCAGGATGACCTATTGGAAACGCTACGAGTCCTCGAGTTGCTGCGGAAACCAGGCCTCCAGTCCTCGACGTCGCCTGATGCCAGTAGCCGGGGGAGGGTCCGCTGTAAGCGGTGCGCAAGAAAGCGGAAGCGCGGCAAGCGTGCAGGGGTCCGTGCTAGGCTAAGAGCTAATCCTAGCCAGCTGGCTCTCCTGTCTATTCTGCTGTCCAATGTCTGTTCCCTGGACAATAAATTGGACTACATCTGACTTCAGCGGACTACCCAGCGCGAGTTTAGAGATTGCTGCTTCCTTGTTTTCACAGAAACATGGCTCAGCAACAGAGTTCCAGATGCCACTATTCAGCTAGCCAGGCTCACTGTGTTTCGTGCCAACAGGAAACCAGCTCTGTGCGGTAAGACTCGCGGTGGTGGCTTGTGTGTTTACATCAACACGAAATGGTGCAAGAACTCTGTGCTAGTTTCTAGTTACTGCTCATCGCTTGTACACACAAATGTACATTCATCTACCTCTACAATTTTGGCACATTCGATTTGGATTAGCGCTGCACTGTCTGGTCTCATGATGTCTGCACTGTTTGCACACTTGCACTTTGTTGTCTTATGTTGTCTTCTGTTGCACACGTGCACTTTTGTACTTCTGTGTTGTCTTATATGTAGAACCATGGTCCTGGAGAAACATTATCTCGTTTCACTATGTACTGTATCACCTGTATATGGTTGAAATGACAAAGCCACTTGAACTTGAACAAAACCATAACTAGTGTATATGTCATGGCTACACAGACTGCAGCAACTGTGACTGGTCCGCATACTAGCAGCGAATATGGCCTGTGAGCATGCAAGCTTTGTGTATGATTGCCATGACAACTGTACAATCAGCCTGTGCCACTCTCATTTTTGTTTCGCCTGTTTAATGCAAGCTATAAAAGAGAAATAGATTTTTATAAGAGAGAAATAAATTATTATTATTGCTGCGTATTTTTCACATCCCATATGCACATTAATGTCTCTTTCTCTCTCTCACTTGCACAAGCACACACTTGCATGTGTCGACGTGCCACCTCATCTAATGTTATTTTTTGCTTTGTTCCTTTTCCCCAGGCTGCAGCAGAGGTCTGAAAAGCTGGAGCAGGGCCTGAGTAGGTCTGTTGGGGTTGCGGAGGACTGGGACATTTCCAGGAGGAGTGTCCATGGATGGATGTTGGGCAAGTGCTCAGGATCTCCATGGTCCCACAGCCCTCCCCCAATCTGGAGTAGACATACAAAGTACCAGATAGTACTCATGGGGATATACATTAGGCCTTGGTGGATACAGACATTGTGCAGTCTGTATTCTTTACCTTAGTCCACCAAAGCATGATTCAAGATGAGGTTTGGAGAGCTGTTGGGAGGTGAAGGTGCAGTGTATTAATGGGGATTTAATAGGAATCCTATGGTGCTTCTCATCATTAATTATAAGAGACAAAACCAAAGTCTAAAAGTGGTAGTTTTCACCACCTTTCCCACTCAGAATTCTGGGCATGGATTGGCCAGGGTTTAGGGAATTGGCAGATTTAGGACTGGGTGGTTCCCAGCTTTAAGCCTGGTGTGATGTCTGTGCTGCCCTGCCTACCAACACGCCAAGTTATGTCATGTGACCATGACCAGCTGAGGGTGAGACATTGGTCAGGACTCAGCCAAGGGGGCAGACCTCTCTCCTCTCCGGGAGCTTCTAGTGGATTTACCACTGGAGCAGTCACGTGATGATTCATTGAATCATGCATTTAAGCAGGTGCCAGTGATTGACAGGTAAAACAATCAGGCTGGGGCAGTGCTTACCTTTCCCCATTTTGCAATTAATAGGGATTGTTTATACCAACTGAGCTCGGAAACTCAAACAGGTGTGACAATGATGTAAATAATGGAATGACACAGCCACAGGGAAATTCTATTCCACCTGGCTCATTACAACCCAAGAGCAGGGCACCTTGGGTGGATAAAACAATAACCTGGTTAATGGCTTGTTTTTATTGGCCAGGCAGAAGTGATGTACACAGGTATTGTGGATCTTGCCACAATTGTCAGCTGATGAACTCCCTGGCGATCCCAAATGCACCATTGTGCCCTTTCCCGCTTATCAAATTCACCTTTGAAAGATTGGAATGGATCTCGGGCCATTAGACCAGTCAGGAAGGGGATATAACTTTTTTTTTGTTATTTCTGCTGGACTATGTAACAATATCCCAAAGTAGTGCCTATGAGGACACTGTTTTAAGTAATGTCCCCAGTTGGGACCCCAAAAGAGATTTTAAATAACCAAAGCACATCACTTATGTGAGATATGTGAACTGTACAAATTATTGAGGATAAAGTGACCCCGACCAGCATTTATCATCTGCAAATTGACAGATTAGTAGAGAGCTTTAATAATAATTTCCTCCCACCACAGCTGAACCATTTGTGTCCGCATATCTGATTTGGCTAAGTTTTTACACTGGATGCCCCTCCTGACCCTCCCATTCATCTGGGCTTGGGACCGGCACTCAGAAATACACTAGACTGTGTACTCCCTTGTGGTTGGCTTCCCCAGGACTCGAACCCAGGCCGAAGCGGTGGGAGCCCCAAATCCTAACCACTAGACCACCAGGGAGCTTTAATAAAACACTTAAAAACATGATACCTTAGTTCATACACAATGATAGATGTAATTGGGATAAATGGTTAGAAGACATATTATTTACAGTTCTTGAGGATCCCCAGGCCTCCACAGTGTTTTCCTTATTTTTATTATTATTTGGGCAAAAGCCCAAGGGCATGCTGTAAGTCATTAAAGAAAACTGGGAGGACAGTCCAACAATGAAAATGAAACAGATAAAAATGAAATGCAGTACATTCTGGACCTGCAAGAAAAACTCCACACACTGGACCATTTATCACATTGCTTCAGACACAGGACAAACAGCAACAGCTCTATAATAGGCACTCCCAACTGAGACATTTTGCATCAGGACAAAGTCCTCATATTATTTCTCACTTCCCGCTTGAAATTACTCGTCAAGTGACAAGGGTCCATTGAGGACATATAGGGAGTGGGAGAGTACAGGTAAAGAAAATGCATGGCACCATCTTAACCTCTTCAAACACTAAAGGGAGGTGATCCCTGTTGCTCTAGCAACAGCAGTGGCAGAGAGGGATGAGTTGGGACCAGAGTGTCCCAAACCAGCTGATCCCAGGAGTGGATAATTGAATAATAACTGAATAATCTCCAGTTGGAGATTATTTCTCACCATCCCAGAAGGCAAAGGTTGACAAATTGCTATTCAAATTTTCGGATGTGTTTTCTTCCCTGCTTTAACACGCAAATCTAACAGAACATGACATAGAGATTTGTCCTGATGTTGTTGTGTGCTGCCTACTTAAATGAGATACTAATCTATAGTAATGAATGAAAGCAGTGTGTGCGGTTCTAAAATCTTTGAGATAGGCCAACTTCACAGCAAACCAGACAAATGCATGAGTGGACAGGTGGCGGTATGGTATCTGAGCTTCCACTTGGGTCATGGGCAGGTGCATCCCCAAATTAATAAAACTGCTGTGACTGGGGCCTCCCCAAAACCCAAGACCAAAAAGTAGGTGAGACATTGGGATATTATGGCAGTTCTGTACTTAATTATTTGGATCTCACCAGCCCACTGACTGATCTCACTGAAAAAGGTGCCGTAAAGCCAGTCCAGTTGTCAGAGTAGTGTAAGGAGGCCTTTGTGATTGTTAATGCAGCTCTGTGTGAGGGCCCTTTCTTCACCCACCTAACTTTTCTTCCCTTTTGTGCTGCAGACCAGCACACCAGACATTAGACAGGGGGATATTTTGTCCCAGGTAGTGGAAGGGGAGGACCTCCGGTTGTTGTACATAATCAGGAACTTCTCAGCACAGGAGTCAAAATACAGCATTGAGGAGAAGGAGTGTCTGGTCATCAAATGGGCACACTCATTTGAGCCCAGGGTTTCACATGTGTAGACACAGTTCACATTTGTTGTTAAGAAGAATAAATGTACACAAAGTCTAGAGAGCTGTCTATGGGTAAAAAAGCAAGCCATTTTGAAGCTAAGAAAAAATTTAAAGTTGCACAAGCATTCGGCCAATACAACAAGACCTAAAAAAGAAAGAAACCACTGGTATACTAACATCCAGACATGAACAGGTCAGCTAAGCATACTTAATATTTTAATATTTATATTTAATATTTATTATATATTTATAATATTTATAATATTTATTATAATTTTTGCCCTGGCTGCATAAGTGTGCACACCCTACTATAATGGGGCATGTGACAATAAAAATATTATGAAATAATAACAATTAACATTATATAACTGAAGAAATTAATTTGAATTTTTGACTCTGCAAGGTACACAACACTACATGTCAATCACTGCTTGCTTGTATTTCTCTGTTGCTCTCTTACACTCTTTCTCAACACATTTCTCTAAACATTAGATGACCAAGTTATGGGAACAGCTGAAAACTGGACTTCTCAGACCTTACTCCAGTCCTTTACGGTTCGATCCTTATGGTTTTTAGCAAACCTCAGCCTCGCTCTTCTTTGCTTTTCATTAATGAAGGTTTTTTTTTTTTTTACCCCAATGTCTTCTGCTTGACCTTGTTCTTATGAACTGCTGTCTTTGAAATTTTGAGGATGGAAGCAACCTGGCACTCACTTTATCTTTCTGTCAGTAAAGCCAGAATTTAATGCTTCTTTTTCTCACTAAAAACATTTCTTTTTAACTCTTCCATATGACGAATAGGTATTTTTTGTATTCCAATTAAATTAAAGGTACTACTAGCACTGCTTTTTTATTTATTATTTATATCTGACCAAAGAATGTTGTTTTAGAACTGAGCAGGCTTTTTTAGATGCTTTTAACAAAGTCTAATATCTGTGCTTAAGTGTTACCAGTGGTTTGCATCTTGAGGTAAACACTCTGCATTTACATTCATCAAGGCATCTCTTGGTGGTAGACTTTGACAGTGATGTGCATACCTCTTCAAGAGTGTTCCTGACTTGGCTAGATGCTGTGAAAGAGTCTTTCTTCACCAAGGAAATAATTCTGCGATTAACCACTTTAGTTGTCTTTCATGGTCTTCCGGGCCTTTTGGTGTTGCAGAGTTTGTCAGTGCATTCTTTCTTTTTAACACTAGAATTCTGTGAGAATTTTCACCCCAAGCCAATAGGTCTGCCCCTCCTCTTTTTCCCCACGCAAGCTCACCCCTCTGTCTTCAGTGCAATTAACACCTATGCAACTTTACACTGTTATGCAAATGTTGTGTGTGTGAAATTTGATCGAAGCAGTACCTGACAAAGAGAAAAAATATAAACTTGTGGCTCTTGTGGCTGAATGGCTGAATCCCCACAGCCAAGCTGCAAAATCTTGTAGAAAGCCTTACCGGAAAGATGAAGATTACTTTAACAATAAAGGGTATTATTTTCAGAAAGCACATACCATGTGCATTAATATCAATTTTGGTTTTTCATTTTTAATGTGATATAGCAATGGGCAGCACAGTGGTGTAGTAGTTAGCACTGTCGCCTCACAGCAAGAAGGTCCCGGGTCACCCCGGGGTGTCTTTCTGTGTGGAGTTTTCATGTTCTGTCTGTGCGTGTGTGGGTTTCCTCCCCCGGTCCAAAAATTAGATTAATTAATGAATTAGATTAATTGGCTACTCTAAATTGCCCATAGGTGTGATTGTGAGTGTAAATGGTCCCAGCCACTAGGGGGCACAGATAGTATTTCGTGGTGCCGGTCCCAAGACCGGATGAACTGGGAGGGTTGTGTTAGGAAGGGCATTCAGTGGAAAAACCCCAGGCAAATCGATGAAGCAGACAGGGAATAAAGCAAAAGAAGAATAAGAAGAATGTGATGTAGCAATGAATGACCAAAAACAAATAGAAAGAAAAACTTACAATACACTGGTTGCATAACTGTGCACACCATTTTATAATGGAGCATTTGAGTGTGCTCCAAATAGACAAGACAAAGATTTACCAGGGAGGCTAAGAGACCTATGGCGACATTATAAAAGCTACCGAAATATTTAGCAAATACTGGTTACTCTCTGCATGTGACTACAATTCCTCATATTCTGTTCTAGGATATGGGCTAGGGTGGAGAAACAAAAGGCCATTCTCATGAATATAAACATTCAAGCCCACCTACATTTTCCCAACACATGTGGCAAAATGTGTTATGTTCTGATGAGATCAAGGTAGTATGAGAATAAGTATGAGAATAATTCTAAAAGATATACGTGACACAAAAAATGGCAGCTCATCACCCAAAGAACATGGCATGATCTTCTTTTCAAGTGGAAATAGGGCTATAGTCAAGATTGAAGGTGTATTTTTTCTTCATCTTCAGCTGTCTAAGAGAGGCCTTTTTTTGACTTGAATTTGTGCTTTTGGTCATTATCATGATAATGACCAAAAGCACAAATTCAAGTCAAAAAAGGACTGGCTTCAGAAGATGATGATCAATATTTTGGCCAGGTAAAAGCCCAGTAGAATCAAAAAGCTGTTAAATGACTTGGAGAGGAATCCGCACAGTTGATCCCCTTGCAATTTAAAAGATCTGGTGCATTTTTGTAAAGAAGAGTGGAATGAATTTCAAGAAATTGATTCGTCAATGAATTGACAAATCAAGATATGCTAAGTTGGTAGACTCTTAATATTAGTTTAGGGGTGTGCACACTTAAACAACCACATTATTGTAAGTTTTTGTCTTTTTTCCCCCTAAAACATTTCAATTAGTTTTTTACTTGAATTTTGTTGGTTGCTATATCACATTAAAGGTAGAAAAAGATATTGCATAATTGATTCTGGTTTCATTTTTTATATCACTAAAACCTGCCATTTTAACAGGGGTGTGAAGACTTTTTATATCCACTGTAAATCATATTTATGATTTAGGCTATGGTCTTCAAAGCCATCAAATCTTAAACCAATATCCACAAATGTGGAAAATTTGTAGTGATGTGTTAGACAGCCACCATCATCAAGACACTAAGGGGCTGATTCAACCATTCATGAACAAGTCATTTTTTGTGTCCAGTTTTTTGTGCACATTTCGGTTATGCATATTCTCACCTACGTGCTCTGACCACACTCTCTACTTGCAATTTCAAAATTAAGGCAGTGTCATGAATGAAGCCATGATTTTTAAAAATAGAAGTATAGTGAGTCACAAGCTCATGTATTTTGGCTGCTGGGAAAACATGGAATGTGGACATTCGCTTTTTCCATGCGAATGTAATTGAAATTCATTGAAAGCATAACCCAGACACAGTTTTTTAAAATAAAACCAAGAGGGGGAATCCGCTATAGAAATAATCCCCTCAAAGGCAGTCCTTTCTATATACAGTAGGCCTATTACATAAAAAAATAAAATAAAATGAATATATATGAAACAACAACATGTGCGGGTGCCTATGTATATAAAGACATGTTTGATGTGTGGAGCTTCATTACAGTTTTTCTCAAATGCTAAAACACAAAAGCCAATCCTCTAAACCAAATGACCAGTTGTCTAAACACATTTAC
>JAQQZU010047172.1:0-12299 GCA_030068025.1 Parauchenoglanis punctatus | reverse complement strand
GCATGACTCACTTATTTTCACATGATTCATTTACTGATTCATGACACATGACTCACTTATTTTCACATGATTCATTTACTGATTCATGACACATGACTCACTTATTTTCACATGATTCATTTACTGATTCATGACACATGACTCACTTATTTTCACATGATTCATTTTTTTTCACGTGATATTTACACATGATATAAACAAGTTACAGCACAGTTACAGTTATTTTCCAGGAAAGTCTGTAATGCAAAAGTGTAGGAGGATTTCAAGTAATTTGTTAATGTCATTAATGTAAAATAAGCTCACATGACCAATGAGTTTCATGTCATGTTAACATGCCCACATGCAACAGATTCCTCACCATTGCTGGATGTTGACTAAGACACCGATTAGCTATAAGATGAGCACACACAAACGCAACACACACACGCTCACACACACACACACACTCACACACACACACATACACATACTACATACATACATGCTTACCTACAGACATACATACAGTTTAATTGGAACAACCAGCTGTGTTTAGAGGGGGGTGAGCATCCAGGGAATGAAACTGCTTGAGCTGAATGTTAAAAACACAAACATTCAGATTCCAGCAGGAAAATAACACAAATCAAATCCAGCCAACTCAGCGCAACATGTTGACACTCGTAACCCCGTGTAAGGGGTGTTTATATCAGGGGCACGATTTTCAAAATATAAAAAAGAACACACGCATGGAACGTTGCTAGACTAGTCAGATTCAGTTTAGCTTATCCATTAGTTTCCAGAAATTTCTTTCATTCTTTTAAAAAGAAAATGGCAGAACATGCTAGAAGGACAACGGTTTTCAGGCAAATAAATTGTTAAGGAATAAAACATGAAAATAATCAACTATGCAGCTATACCGTTAGAATTTAAATGCTATTGTTTTCCTATAACAGTGTACCCTGAAGTGATTTATTCCTCTTATACCACAACAGTTTCGCAACAATAACACTATCCTCGTATACTTACGTTTAATGTTGCGGAACGTACGCGAAACAAGTTAGAACATACACGCCTTTCCGTTATAGCCGCTATAAGCAGTTGTTTCCTCACCATCATATCAATTTCTCTCTTTTTTCAGCTTTACCTTTGTGTATTACAAAGTGCTGACTTCTAAAGAAACATCTCCTTACAGAAAATTTCACTATTTCAATGATTTATCTGTGCTAAATAACACATTTTTAAATTTTGCTTGTCATTAACCCTAGATTATGTGGCGCGACGACTATACAAGTCCCTATGACCAAGCGGTTAGCATGAAACGATTACATCTGCAAAATTCAAGACAAGGTTAAAGTTGGGAACTTCCAAATTCTGTAAAAAAGTTTGTTCACGCGATGGAAAGGTGAAAAACAATATGGATGACCGCAGTAACATTTTCGGTAACATCTTTGCTTTTGGCTTTACAAGGAACGCATAAACGTGCTATAACAGCTGCTTGTTGTACCTGCTAAGACGTCAAGGCAGGTAAATCAGGAACCTGGATTTCCATACAAGTTTCTTGAGCAAATGAAATCCAACCCAAGTATGAGTATGAATAATTTTTTTCTGAGTAGGAGCTCGTGATTTATGAATTTCCGACCTGTCATGAAGGCACATTATTATATGTTCTATAGTATTAGAACAAGCACATTAATATAAATATACGGGATTTGCAGCTACACTTCTGTCAGAACTGATTCTGACCAATCATCTCTGTAGACTGGACATCACAAATGTAACACAGGTACAACAGGGAAACGTTTAAAACCACACGTGTAGAACAGTGTAATGAATACACAGGAGCAGGAATGCAGAAGCCATGCTGAAATTGTAAAAAGGTTGAGTAGACAGCAAAATTATGCTTAATAATTGACGCTAAACAGACTAGCTGTGCAAATTACACAAATTACATTATTACATGTCATTATAAAACCCATCATAAGTAGCAGCTTAACAGCATATAAGGAGCATAAATACATACATATACAAAACACTGGGAAGAACAGGCCTACTGTTATGGATATAAATATTATTGTGTTCTGGTGCCAGTGCTAATAATGGATAATGGTGGTGTTGATGATGGATTAAACCTCATTTTGTGATTTTGGAGCAATGTTGTAAGGTGCTGAGTCAGAACAAATACAGTACTGTGCAAAGGTCTTGAGCCACCCCTCACTTCCAAAGAGCCAGACGTTCTTGTATCTTTTAATGTAGTCTTGAGGAACAGTTCTCCAGGCTTCCTGCATACCTTGATGGAAAAAAACACAGGATGGAACACTATCAGTCATGGATCGGCCTCCCAAAACCGGATCTCAACATTTTTGAAGCAGTGTGGGATCATCTCGAAAGAGAACAGAACAAAAGGCAGCCAGCGTCCAAAGAAGAGCTTTGGAACGTCCTTCAAGAAGCCTGGAGAACTATACCTGAAGAAAGCTTGCCTAAGAGAGTTCAGGTGACTAGACTTTTGCACAGTGCTGTAGATCAGTGGTCACCAACGCTGTTCCTGGAGATCCTTCCAGCAGGTTTCATTTCCAACTAAAATTCAATCACACCTCTTCAAGAACTTCTTAAGGCAAAGATTAAACAGGTCAAGTGGACACAATTATGGTTGGAGCTAACGTCTTCAGTGAGGTAGAGCTCCAGGAACAGAAACAAACTTTTCACTGCTACTGTACACGTAAAGTGTTGAGTCACCAAAAGTGGCAGGACAGCTTCAGCGTTCCCATGATTCTACACAAATCTGATTCTCCACCTCAGTTCTACACATCTCTGGAACTGTACTCGAGCGATGAAGACTGTTCTTGCAAAAGATTTTCCCTCAGTTGGTGTTGTGATGATGGTGGTGGAGACAGCTGTCACTGTCGATCCAAAATCTTCCATAGATTGTGCCGTAGGAGTCGAGTCTAATCTTGAGACATTATCCGTCTTCACTTCGTCTTGCGAATTGGTCACGCTAAATATGGCTTTGTTCTTCTTCTAGAAATCAGCTTAATCATTGGTGTAATACATAAATGAGTCCGTCTTGTTGGAGTAAAGGCAGATTTCATGGTTTTCATTTCTTGCTTCAAGAAAAAGACTTGATCTTGATCACCTAGTCCTGATCTCGAGCTCATCTTGGACTTGACAATGGTGGTCTTAACTACAGTCCTTCAACACTACAGATGTTCAACTGGCCGTAACATCAATTATCATGATATACACCATTTTCATTCACATCAAACCATTAGTGAGCCTTAGTACCCTGGGGATGGGGGCGGAGTCATCCTGGAAGAAACCACTCCCATTGGGATAGAAATGTTTCATTAGTCCATCAGTCAGAAAAACCAAACAGCAATAATGATTTGTAGATTTGTTTCACTTAACAGAGACAAGTGGAGCCAAGCCATGCCAGAAAAAAAAAAATAAATAAATGCTCCCTACAGCATAATAAAGCCAATGGCCATATTTATAAAGTATATAATGGAGTATTGCTCAGTCCTGGTTTGAGCATGTTTTATAGTATATAAGTCAGAAGATTCCACTTTGAAAACTACCATCCATTATAAATTCTTGTATTCCCTTCCCGTTTGAGAATGAAGACGTTGTCCAGAAAATTACTGAAATGAATTGGATGAATATATGAATATGCAATAAAGCAGTAGCTGAAAATATATTTTAAAAACCTGAAAATCTCAGATGTTTCATATAAAAGTGCTTCATCAGCTTTAGGCCTGATTAGAAGAAGTAATTATCAGCGGACTGAGAGTTATAGGAATTTATTAATTTATCTTCATCTGCAAGGATTCAACCTCGGGGTGAGTTCGGTACTAAATTTCCAGTGTTGTAAAGCGTTTTCTTGATGTATCAGGAAAGACGTTTTATCTCGTGCTGTGAGGTGATCTGATCCCGACACCTAATGCGGTTTTATAAAATATTCTTTTATAAACTTCTCCACAACACAATGGCTGTCAATGCACAAGAGCTAAATAAACAAATAAATAAATGAATGAATGAATAAATACAGTGCGACGATAAGATCTGTCAAAACTCTTATGATCATGTAATGAAAATTGAATTGACTTCAGATTCAGACAGAATTAAAAAAAAGGACAGGACCTGAATTTGGGAGCAGAAAATATAAAAACATTTCTAACAGTCATAAAGACAAATCCTAACCCATAAGGGGTTACGTTTATCTTGCGCAATATAATCACAGCATCGGAGTCATCCTAGCCTTATATAAACATAACTATCAAGCTTTTTGTTTACGCTGCACTCGTGTGACAAGACATCCTCCTGTGTGAACAGCTGTTTAAGAACATTGAGAGCACACTTGTGGTGACAAAAACAGATTTTCAACCAGTGAAGTAATACGCCAAAGGCGGACGATTCCAGATGAAATCAGTTACCCAAAGGGAACGCTTCGAAGTAGAACAAAATGAGATCCGAGCTCATGAAAGTCCGGACGGAGTGTTTGATCAAGTGTTTCAAATGAAATTAAAATTAAAATCTAAAGTTATTAGTTTTGTACTGTGTCAAAATCTAGGACCACCTCGAGGTCGATCTCAGAGGCTTCACATGTTCTGAAAATGGGACGCTTTGATACAAATATACGAGTGCTTTTTTATGAGTAATGATTGAGAAATTTTAAGACCTTCTCTACTACCACTGTTCCAACAATGCTGAATATTCTCTATTATATAACAGAACCTCCTGGAGCATGTTATTCGTCTTACACCACGACAGATTGCTGACCACTTCATTTTTTTATATATTAAAGAACGACGCATCGTTTACACATTTATGTGTTCATGTTGTAGAACGTCAGTAAAACATTTTAGTTCCTGTCCTCACTTAATGACGTCAAGCGATAAACAGATGTTCCCTCACCTCTCTTTTTACATTCTTGGAGTTACTGAGAGAGAGAAAAAAGGAACGCAGCTTGTCTTGTCATGGAGAAACCGTAAAGCACAACAACTCCTCTGTTCTGAAAAAAAACGTAGTCACAGCTTTACCTCTGACACTGAAGACTCCTTCCATAAATATTAAATAAACATCTCCTTACAGAAATCTTCACCACCACGTTGCCATAAAAACATACAGATAACACATCAGAACAAGCGCATTAATATAAACCTGTGATTTGCCTTGCAGACGGAACTGCTGTCAGAGCTGCTGTTATTAAAACTAATCAAGAGCGTTCAGTTTCTAGGAATCATGAAGTCTTTATCCTGTTTGAGAATTGTAGTATAGCGTTCAGATTACGAAATGCTCGTCCCAGGTGTGACGTAAAGGCCAGTTTATAGTGCCATTTAAAGGCCAGCTGCAGGTGCGCCATTGCATGACGTGCGCCTCTCCAGAAATGTACCTACACGTCATGATGACGCAGACCGCAGCGACTCTGATTGGTCCGCTTGCAAGCATTGCATTTCCTCCGGCTGCTCATTCGTCTCCGCCGAAATAGTAAATCTACCTTCACAATATTGTGTTAATATAAATATATAAAGTGTGCGGATCATAATAGATGAAGTTTAATCATGCATCTAATCCTGTAGATTTGAACACTAGCCGCATCCAAGCACTCGGAGACGCTCATGCTGCTGAATATAGTCGAGTTAAAACACTTCAGAAATGCGTTCGGTGAGAATTCAATCATACGAGGTTTCTTTTCCCCCCCAGTAAATGTGTTTCAAAACAACATTTTGTCTGTGTGATTTTCTGTTTATTATTCCTACAGTGAGTTATTCCTTCAGAGCTCGTGTTGCTTTTTCCGCTCCTAATGTGTAAAATCAGTCAATTCTGCTGTGGTTCACGTCCTAGAGGACGCCATACCTTTTGTAGATTCGATGCAGGTGTATAAATTTGGCTTAACACATTTAGTAAGGAGTTGCCTATAAAAATAGTGACCTTTTAGGTAAATTGTTATTCTTTCTGACTAGGTTCGATGTTATGGAGATATCAGGAGCCTGCTAGTTTTATTATATCAATGATCAGAATTTTGGATATGAAGAATAAACAGCATTGTTTTCAGTCCTTTCAGTCCACTGAGCATTAGAGGAGGAGTGGTTAGCCAGGCACATGACTGACTTAGGATTAGAAAAAAAAGCCTAAACGCAACCCTACAGTCTGGGTAATGATCACACAGCCTCCAGCAATATGCAGCTCTGGTAACCTTATAAAGACCACCAGCCTGACGTAGCTTCCATCAGCTCTGGAGGCCAGGCCTGCTTCCATTTTCTCATTTTAGTGAACCCGGTGTCCTTCCTCGTCTTCCTCCTCCTCTCTCCTCCTCCTCCTCAGGCCAGCTCAGCCATGCATCTCACTCGAGAGCACCAAACCACAGACAGTGAGCCGGACAAAAAAGCAGCTGCCGAGCCGTCGTTTGCAGTAAGTGCACTGCCTTTCAGAACGGATCTGTAAACTCATGCCACTGTTTGTTGTTCATTCATGTGATGACAAAACTCATGTTCTGTTTAGTGTGATTTGTGATTGTTTACAAAAGAGAAACAGCATTATCCATTATCCATTATATTCAGGATATTAGGTTGATTTCTGTGCATCTTCGTCTTCATGATCATCATCATCATCCATCACATTGTATTGGATAAGAGGTCACATGACCTATTCAAGGAAAGAAAGAATTCTACATTCGTTATTATGTTAAAATAAATGTAATGAAATGGATAGTTTGGGTGCTGAAATCTGATTGGCTGAGCCGATTCGAAGCTGTAGTTGTCGTCTCAGGGGGTGTGTCGTATACTGAAGTGGGTGTGTCATGGTGTAAAGTGGGCGTGTCTTGTCGGCTGCAGATAGACCGTTCTCCACAGAGCAGCTAGCTATAGTTCTTTGACTTGGATCTTTAAAGACAATCATAATTATACAAATCCATTTGTATAAACTACAAAACAAACATGTAAACAGTGCTAATTATTTACTAATCTCTCTTCTGAAATCTGCTCATACAACTGCAAAATAGAATAAAAGCAGAACAACTGTGGAAAGCTTTTATGGAAAGCATATTGTTGGCTTGTCTTGGGACTTTTTTATTACATTGAGCGTTGTAGAGTTTCATATATATATATATATAGGCATATGGAGACCATTGAAGGCCGAGGGAAGGGGCAATATTCCGAGAAAAAAACATATTTTCCAAGATTAAAGTTGTGCATTGTAAATGTAAAGCTGAGATTGTAAAGAAACAAAACTCAGTAAAATAGTGTTTTTTTTGTCATCGCTTCACTTAACAAGGTTGGAGCAACGTCATCACGCCACAACGCCGCGGCTGAGTCGAGCGTTACAGGACATGCAGTCTTTGTATTTGACGTGGTTCCTCGACAAAACAAAAAAAACAATATTTCCGACATTTGTTTCTTGTAAATTTATGAAAGTTTTTCTTTTGCAAATTTATGCCTTTACAATCTCAGAGAACATATGAGTTGTTTTTTTTGTTTGTTTTTTTTAAACTTTAATTTTCTTGGAATATCTCGAATTATTATTCCCACTCCAGTAGTTTTTTTTTTTTTTTTTTTTTTACCTGCAAGGGCCCTAATACACCGTCGTACATATTTCTGTAATTGCTGTGAAATTTGACTGTCAGATAACCATCAGCTATTTACGTTCTTTGGGTTTATGATTACATGGAGAAAGATGTGTCTGCTTTATTTTGGTCTCTTACTTGCTTTAGGAGAAGCCGCTGTGGGAACAACTGTAGTTGTTATAGTTTATATTTCTCAAATGAAAACAGGAGCTAACTTGCTTTGTGGACATTGCTCAGATTTAATTGTAACTTTAATTGGATCAAAAGTGTTATTCTTTAAAAAAAATTGTAATTGTTGAAAGCCTGATGTTATTATAAGAGGAGTAACACGCTTCAAGATGTGCTGTTATAGCGCTCTGGGGTGGTTTGGTGGAACTTTAAGCTCAGAAATTCCAGAAAGTTTTTTCTCGGAATATCACGCCCCTCCCCCGTGCTCGTTTTTTTTTTACCTACAGTATCCCTAATGCGCCGCCATACGTGAAGCCCAGAGTGACGTATATGATCACAGCTTGTGCTCTGGCTGAACCTGCGTGACCCTACATGCACTAAATCATGTATGGACTTGCACAATTGGTCCACAGTTCAGAAGGAATTCTTCAACAAGAAAAAGCAAACCTACAATGTTAAGCCCCGCCCCCAAACCAAGCGACAATGGGTCGCAGGTCCTGATGGCGGTCCTGACAGCGTTCCAGCTGTTACACACAGTCCTCGTTACAAGCAGCACACAACACATTACAGTGCAAGAGAATGGAGAAAATATTACATATCTACCTCTTTTTTCATTTTTTACCAATTATTTATTTCTTTTCCAACATTTTTAGACGCTAGAGATTTATATACGGATTTATTGCGTACTGATCCCCTTCCGGTGTGCTTTCCACCATGCTGTTTATGTGTTATCAGCTCTGGCTTGATTTATGCTTCAAGAATTATAAAAGAATCAGCATGTGGTAGAAGATTTAAGATCGATTTTTTGGACCATCTATTTTTATTCTTTTTCAATTTATCAATATTTTTTACACTTTTATTATTTAATCATGACCGTCACTTTTCACAGTTAACATTTCTTATGATATTTACATTTTTTTAAATTGTTTTGCAACAATTTTAGTTTTTAAAATCATCATCAAATTTTTTTTGTAATCATTTAAAACAATAAAACTGACCCGACCGCTACAGTGCACTATTTATGATTTTAATGAACAAGATTTATATGACGCACAAGTACGTGCACCCTCAGGCCACTGAACATTTCAGTAACAGTAGTTGGCAACTTCAGAATTATTGGCAAGAATGAAATGAAATATGAAATCAATCAAATGCACTGAGGTTCTGTCTTGATTTATTTTAAACGCTTTTTTTTTTTTTTTTTTCAAAAATTATTAGCGCCCTTACAGTTAATATTTAGCGAGACCATCCCTGGAGAGAATGACAGCATTTCCCATAATGTTTAACAATGTTGGAGACACTTGTAGTGGATCTTGGACTCATCTTGGATCTTGGCAGAACATCCTTTATACTCTATTTTTACATTTGTCTGGGTGAACATTCACTTTCAATTCAAGCAGATGCAAATCCACAGACTGACAAGGTCATTGCAAAAATGCTGGCTCTGTGCTCGTGCGTCGTTTCTGCGTTGATTTGTGAGTGCGTCCACAGTCGTCATCTTGCTAAACGATACATCTAGAGCCAAGTCCTTAACTGCTGTCCGAGTCAACTGGTCGCTGGGCTGAAATGTTCCGTAGTCTTCACAAGAAGCCCTGAACTACCAACCGTGATTTGGATGTTTTTATATAACTATAGGAGAATAAATTATTGACATTAATCATTGGTAAAGATGGACACTGACATGTGTCTTTTCTTATCGTTTAGCTTTGTCCAAATGAGCTGTAATTTGAGATAGAGTCCAAATACATCATCTAGCTGTTTTAGTGCTTCCAGTGCTGACAGTTTCCACCTTTAGACCCGATTCTGTGCAAGAGAAGCTGGAAGAACAGAAAGAGCAACGACTAAGCACGTGTTCAGAGTCCAAAAGTACAGCAATATTTACAGTGAGAAAGTTTTGCGTATTCAGTTTCATGTTACGAACCTGCTTAAGTTGTTTCTCCATCCAGATTATTAGTAGTTCACAGCTCTGCAGTTTTTCCTTAGTAGAAGCTTCCAAACAGGGGTTTTAAACAGCATCTTTAAACACGTGCACTCACCTTTACGCCTGAAAAGGATCCAGAGACAAAAATGACATTTCAAGGCACTTGCACTCCTGGGCAAAAGACATGAGGCAAACTCAATGTTCCAAAACAATAAGCTTTAATGGTCTCAACAGTAAATCATTGGTCAGGAAAATCAGCAAGAATGAAACTGATAGATAAAGTAAACTGGCGTCGGACGGCTTTTCCCTTGATTCCCTTTAAATGTTGAAGGCTTGTGGGTAAACCTGCAGACGGCTTTTTACAGAAAGAAGAGTCCATGTTGTTCCACTCGATGTTAAAATCTTCAAACAGAGGAGATTTTGGAACATTTTGAACCCCCAGACAAGTTAGTTTCAATTTTATATGATTTAAACATTTCAATCTTTTCATGATTTTCACTTACTTGCGTACCAGAAGACTATGTAAGTGAACGTCCCTGTTTCCAGCTTTTCCCCACAACAGTTTCACAAAACTCACAGAAGAAGGCCGAGGCCTCAGGAGCGCTTTTTTTTCACTTCTTGTTCATTTCCTGCCCAGTGATTTTTCTTTAGACCTTTAAAAACTTCATATTTTGCGATATTGGGTTTACCTCATTTTTTTTGCCCAGGACTATATATATTTTTAAGAAGATATATATATTTAAGCCTAAAATATAATTCTGCATTTTCTTTTTGTGCATCATGTAATCGGAATGAACGTCCTGCTGAGTAATAGAGTTGAAAACCATTGGCCTGCGATTACTGGAAGTCAGGAGTGCTATCATGATGTTTGGTCAAACAGCATGTTTATAATTTTCTCATACATTAGTGCTGGAATTGTATCATGGGTTGTGCATAATTATATTATAATTTAATTCTAATTATATGTTATGCATAATCATGCTCTTTTAATGTTTATAAGGTTTCTGGAGTTTTTGTTTTCTTTCTGTCTATTCTTTTTGTCCTATTTGTTCCTGCTTGAGACAGAAGATGGAAATGTGACACATTGACCTTGTAAATACTGATGTTAAATAAATAAATAAATAAAGTACATTTCAGTATGAAATATTGTGGTTACTTCAAACTGCCAGACAGTGGTGCTGAAATTCCTACTGCTCCTCGCTCAAGCTAATATCACACAAGACAAACAGCTCAAGGAGAGGATCATGCACAACTGAGACGTGCGTCTGCTTTCAGAAAATTCCCCTCGCGTAACATTCCTACTAGTGCTTAAGTCTGTAGTTACGTCTGAGGATCGAATACCGACGTGTGTAATTTCAATATTAACTCCTTACTATGCGTACTCTGAATACTGATTTTAATCATGTGATGATTCACGTATAATGTTCATCTGACCTTTCTAGTATATTTAACCTAAAGTGACCCTGATCAGGAAAATGCATTTCCTGAAGATGGACGAACGAACGCAATAACTTTCGCATATTAATGTCCGTGGCCTCTCTTGCGAGTCTCGCGAACTTCGGGGGCGTTTCTTGAGGTTTGCGAGTGCAAGCCCGTGTGCGGAGCGGAGCTAGGCAGTAGGCTTACGTGATCGCCGTAACACGTGTTAGCCATGTGTTGAACTTTTTTATTTTTATTATCAAAGTCGTCTCTAGCATGCAAACTCGTGGACAACTGCAACAACAGGAGATTGGCCTTATCCTTCCCTAGCACGTTGCTGCTTAAAAATTGTTTGTAGAATAATAAATATCAATCATATGACAGGAACCACACTGCGGATTGGACAGCGCGGTGGTGGCTCGGTCCAGCCTCCTGTGGTGCGTTCTCTGAGAAAAGGTTCTGAGACAATATGATTTATGGACTTGTTCTCAATTAACCAGGCTCCAGATGGGCCTTCGTGATGGAATAAAGCTTAAGGGCAGGAGCCTTTTATCCTTTGCACATGCAAACACACATGACCGTGCACACAGAAACAATATGTGGATGGATATGGGAGTCTAAAAGAGCCTTGGAAGGTGTGGGGTAATGCAGAATACATGTAGATAAAATAATACATGAATGAAACGCTCTAAACTCTCAAATGTAAAAAGTGCAAATATTCAGACTAGCTGCATGCTTTTTACTCCGAGCACACAACTGCATTTTTTTAACCGATGTGCTGAACATGCCGCAGGACTTCTTCTCTTCACTTTCCTGCTTTGCACCAGTAGGTGACAGTACGTGCTCGGTCGCTCATCACTCCTCGTGGGCTGAAAGTCTGCTCATGCACATGTGTGCGTGGGAGCATGAGAAGTGAGGGCGTTGGTTTCATTGTTATTCCAACAGAAAAAAGTTTCCGCTATTCGTTCTCATGGGCCAGTAAACTTCAAAGATCTCAGGAGTGAAATGTGCAGAAGTTTGTATGTATGTGTGTGTGGTGTGTGGTTATAGAGGGGCTGTTATTTATTACACTGTTAAGAGTTATGCTCTGATTTGTGGGTGTGTGGGGGGGGGGAATCAATGACAGAGGATAAATAAAAGCGTATTACTATTTTATCAATGAGTTGTGTAAAAAAAAATATATATATATATATACACAGTACTGTGCAAAAGTTTTAGGCAGGTGTGAAAAAATGCTGTAAACAAAGAATGCTTTCA
>JAQQZU010047112.1:0-20844 GCA_030068025.1 Parauchenoglanis punctatus | reverse complement strand
ATATAAATTATCACCATGAAGTTCTACCTATGCACAAGAAATATTAGCTATATGTATGGAAACACACAAAAAATCCACTTTACACGATCCTTCTGATGACTGCTTTTTAAATAAATGATATTCATTTGAGAGATTGCCAATCATAATGTTCTGTGTTGAAAAAATTATTTTCAGTATTGCCATATTTGGTCATTTTGACTTTGAACATTAAGGTCAAGAAAATGTGATAAATGTTCAATAAAACAAACTGCGTATGTTTATTACCTGATGAAACTGTGGGCTGTGTGTGACAGACAATCCCAGAGTGTTAAGGCACTTTCCCAATACCATATCGTCTGGAGCATCCGGACTATAACAGCCACAACCACTGGAGAGGATCTTCAACACTGCCACTCTACTGAACACCATACTGACAGAAAGGTTTATGAAAAAAAAAACACAACAGGAATCATCAGACACACACAGAGACAACATAAAAAAATGGAGCATAATAATGGCAGAATGGAAGTCTTAGCTGAGAAAAAATATGGGTTAAAGTCTAATCAAGCAAGTAAATAAATGTAGAGGTATAGTGATACAGAATATTACAGCAATGACCACAGTATATATTGCACCATTCTACACAAGAGCTGTAATACAAATTTTATGTTTGAACTTTAAAATGTACATAGATCAGCCATAACATTAAAACCACCTGCCTAATATTGTGTAGGCCCCCCTTGTGCCGCCAAAACAGCTCTGACCCGTCGAAGCATGCGCTCCATAAGACATCTGAAGGTGTGGTGTCGTATCTGGCACCAAGATGTTAGGAGCAAATTGTTAAATTGTGATGTGGGGCCTCCATGGATCGGACTTGTTTGTGCAGCACATCCCACAGATACTCAATGGGATTGAGACCTGGGGAATTTGGAGGCCAAGTCAACAACTTTAACTCTTTGTCATGTTCCTCAAACCATTCCTGGACAATTTTTGCAGTGTGTCAGGGCACATTATGCTGCTGAAGAGGGCAGAGCCATTAAGGAATACCGCTACCATGAAGGGATGTACTTGGTCAGCAATAATGTATGCCAGAACCAATGCTTTCCCAGGATGAATGACAGGACCCAGGCTTTCCCAGCAGAAAATTGCCCTGAGCATAACACTGCCTCCACCAGCTTGCCTTCTTCCCATAGTGCATCCTGAAGCCATATCGTCCCCAGGTAAGTGACACACACACACCTGGCTGTCCACATGATGTAAAAGAAAACGTGATTCATCAGACAAGGCCCCCTTCTTCCAATGCCCCACGGTCCAGTGGCATGGCATGCTCACATGCCCACTGTAGGCACTTTTGGTAGTGGACAGTGTCAGCATGGGCATTCTGTGGCTACGCAACTCCATACACAGTAAGCTGTGATGCACTGTGTGTTCTGACACCTTTCTGTCATAGCCACCATTAACTTTTTCAGCAATTTGTGCTACAGTAGCTCTTTTGCGGGACTGGATCAGATACGCATCAGTGAGACTTGCAGGTCATGACCCTGTCATCACTTCACCAGTTGTCGTTTGTTTGGACCACTTTTGGTTTACTAACTACTGCATACCATGAACATCTTAAAAAACCTGTTGTTTTGGAGGTGTTCTGACCCAGGCATCTATCCCTAACAATTTGGCCCTTGTCAAAGTCACTAAGAGCTTTACACTTGCCCATTTTTCCTGCTTCAAACACATATTCATCCTGTCTATTCACCTTATGCAGGATGCATCTACCATTTAACCATCAGGAGTAGACAAACTGTTCCTGCTGGTGCCTGGGACAAGCAGATTACAGATCCAGGCTTTTCATTCACAGGTTCAGTTTTTCATTTAGAAAGGTTTAGTGGGCTGCTGATATAACAGTGGCAGCTTTTTTTAAATTATTTTTACTTTTCTTATTCAACATCAGTAAAAAGAAAAACCTTTACTCACTGTACACATACCAAATTCACAAAAGCAAATCTTTCACTTTATATGTCTGTGTCGCAATTCCTGCTCGCCACACTAGCGCTACTCGTGCTAACGCCCCTCACGTCGCCACGGCAACGACGCCCAATACGCCGACTTCAACTTCCGGGGTCACAGCTGCACGTCCGGGGCGCAGAATATAAACACGGAAGTCACCACTACTCTTCGCTCGTTCATGGACTTTAGCCAGCTTCATGCTACCGGCCCCGCGCTCTTTTCCCTGTCTGTGCCGTCTACGCTACTCCTGTTTCGCGCTAAGTATACGCTCACTGGTTTTGGCGTTTTCCTCCAAACGTCCGGTTTTGTTTTCGTGTCAGTGCCGTTTGTTTTTGTACCGAGGTTTTTCTCCCCTCTGTGCTGTTGTTGCTCAAGCTGCGCACGCCGCCTCAGATCTCTCCAGCCCTGGTAAGACATTGGCTCTCTCCCTTTCTCCGCACGCACGCCGCTGCGCTTGTGGTTTCACTTTCTCGTCCGCTCCGGACGTTACAGCATGAACGAGCCAACAGAAACTACAGCAGCCATGCAGGAGCTCCGAACTCTGATGGGCCAACTAATGAACACCGTTCAACAACAACAAGCCAGGATCCAACGATTAGGAGGGCAATGCTCTCAGTTAGCGGGAGTGGTCCAAACACTTCAACACTTCCCATCAGCCGCAGCCACAGCTTCACCGCGGCCACCCAGCCGGGCTGCTAACCCCACTACACAACCCTGCGTGACCGCGCTCGCCCCTCCACCCGTCTTCACGGGCGACCCCGATGCGGTGCAGGGGTTTATTACACAATGCACGCTAATTCTACGCCTCCAGGCTCCTCAGTTCCCCAACGAAGAGGCTAAGATCGCTTACGTGATTACTTGACTCGGCGGTCGCACCCTGGAATGGGCCACCGCCATGATGAATCGGGAGGATCCGGACATAGACACCAGCGTGGAATTTTTTGCTGCTCTACGCAAGGTTTTCGGTCAGTGTTCGCCTCAGAAGACGGCCGCCCGCTGTCTCTTTAAGATTTCTCAAGGGAAAAGATCCGTTCAGGATTACGCCATCGAGTTTCGCACACTGGCCATTCAAAGCGGCTGGACCGATTTGTCACTCACTCCCGCCTTCTACCATGGCCTTCAGGAGGACATAAAGGACAAGCTGATGTAAAAAGACTGGGGCACAGACCTCGATAAGCTCATCCAACTGGCTCAGGACATCGGCGAAAGACGACGCGAGAGGAGACAGGAGAATAAGCGGCTTCGTGGCCCTCTCAGAACTCCAACCCGCGCTGATCACTCTCTCCCAGAGACCCTGGTCCACCCAGAAGAGCGCCCTGAGCCCATGCAGATTGGCCGTTCACGTCTCTCCAGGGAGGAACGTACGCGACATTTCCAGGAGGGGCTATGCCTGTATTGTGGTCAACCAGGTCATCTCCTCGCCTCATGCTCCATCCGACCAAAGCCGCCGAAGACGGGAAACTCCAATGCCTATCAGGCCACAGGGCAGCACTAATATTTGTCACGCTACCCCAAGGCCCTGCTGACCGCTGTGAAATTCCCATCTCCCTCACCTGGCCCACCAACCCTGAACCGCTGATCCAATCCAAGGCTCTCATGGATTCCGGGTCTGCCGTGAACCTCATTGACCGGTCCCTGGTCCAATGCCTCCAGATACCCCATCGTCCTTGCCCCGCTCCGCGGTCAGTCGTGGCCTTAGATGGACGACCACTGGGGAAGGGCCACCTGGACGAGCTCACAGAATCTTTACAGCTCTGGTCGCCGGGCCTTCATTATGAACTCTGTTCCTTCTTCCTCATGGACATACCCAATGAACCCATTGTGTTGGGATACCCCTGGCTGGTCAACCATCAACCACAGTTCGACTGGGCCAAGGGCAAGTTAGTTCGCTGGGGCCCGATTTGTTCGGAGCACGTTCAGGAGGATTCCCCGAACCTGTCCAACCCCGTTACCCTCACAGCCTCCGCCAACATTGGAGAGGACTCCCTGAAAGTGACCTCCGTGCCTTCGGAATACCATGACCTCACCCTCGTGTTCAGCAAGAGTCACGCTGCTACCTTGCCTCCCCACAGAGACTTTGATCTAGCCATTGAACTCCTGCCGGGCAGCGTTCCCCCCAGGGGGCACCTCTACTCATTGTCCAAGCCAGAAACCCGAGCCATGGAAGACTATATCTCGGAAGCACTCGCTCCCAGCTTAATCCGACCCTCCACCTCCCCGGCTGCCGCACCGTTCTTTTTTGTGGGCAAGAAGGACGGCTCCCTCCGGCCCTGCATCAACTATCGCAAACTAAACCAGATCACTGTCAAGAATAAATATCCTCTTCCTCTTATGAACTCGGCCTTTGAACGCCTCACCGGGGCGTCCGTCTTCACTAAACTCGACCTTCGCAACGCTTACAATTTGGTCCGTATCCGGGAGGGTGACGAGTGGAAAACAGGGTTCATCACCCCCAGTGGGCATTACGAGTATCTAGTTATGCCATTTGGACTCTGTAACAGTCCCGCGGCCTTTCAAGCTTTGGTCAATGATGTCCTTTCGGGACTTCCTAGGACGTTTTGTGTTTGTGTACCTGGACGACATCCTCATCTTTTCCCCCCACTCTGGAGACCCATCGCTTACATGTTCGGCAAGTCCTCCAGCGCCTCCTTCAACACCAACTCTTTGTCAAAGTGGAGAAATGCGTTTTTCACACCACCACCACATCCTTCGTTGGGTTCGTCGTCTCACCGCAGGGGATATCCATGGACCCGGCCAAAACCACCGCCATCACGCTATGGCCAGTACCTAAGACTGTTAAACAGCTACAACGCTTCCTGGGTTTCGCTAACTTTTACCGACGCTTCATAAGGGATTACAGCTCGGTGGCCCACGCACTCACCTCCCTGTTGCGGGGTAAGCCTAGGTCCCTCCTATGGACCAGAGAGGCTCAGGCCGCCTTCGACAACCTCAAAGCTCGATTCATTTCAGCGCCCATCCTCACTCATCCGGATCCCGCTAGACCTTTTGTTGCGGAAGTGGACGCCTCATGCAATGGTGTGGGGACCGTTTTATCCCAGACCTCCACCGCGGACAACAAACTCCATCCCTGCGCTTACTTTTCTCGTAAGCTGAGCTCAGCTGAGCAGAGGTATGACGTAGGGGACCGAGAACTTCTGGCGGTCAAACTCGCATTAGAGGAGTGGCGCCACTGGTTGGAGGGGGCCAACCACCCTTTCCTGATCTGGACTGATCATAAGAACCTGGAGTACCTCCGCGAAGCCAGACGACTCAATCCCCGACAAGCCAGGTGGGCTCTGTTCTTCACCAGGTTTCGTTTTCACATCTCCTACCGGCCGGGATCTAAGAACGTGAAACCTGACGTGCTCTCGCATCTCCACGCGCCGGATGACGCCCCTGATCCTCCCTCTACCATCTTGGACAGAAGGTGCATTGTGGGCCAAGTCCAGTGGACTCTCCTGGAGGCCATTCACCAGGCACATGAAACCAAACTGCCACCCGATGAGACACCTCCTAACGCCACCTTTGTGCCCACTGCTCTCCGTCCCCGTTTCCTCCGATGGGGCCATGAAGACAGCCTGGCTGGCCACCCGGGCCTCTCACGCACGCTGGAACTGGTACGACGTCACTTTTGGTGGCCCTCTCTTAAGGACGACGTCAGGGTCTACGTCCAAGCCTGCTCCACTTGTGCCCATAATAAGCCCAAGAATAGACGTCCTCAGGGCCTTCTCCAGCCCCTTCCCATCCCTCGGCATCCTTGGTCCCACGTCTCCCTCGATTTCATATCGGGCCTCCCTCATTCCCAAGGGAACACCGTGATCCTGGTGGTGGTCAATCGGTTCACCAAATTTGCACGCTTCATCGCCCTTTCAGCGTACCCCACGGCCCAGCAAACCGCCCAGGCCATCATCAGGGAGGTGGTAAGACATCATGGCCCCCCCGAGGATCTGCTCACCGACCAGGGACCTCAGTTTATCGCCCGGTTCTGGCGTCTATTTTGGAAGCAGCTGGGAGTGGACGTCAGCCTCACCTCCGGTTACCACCCCCAGTCCAATGGTCAAACGGAACGAGTCAACCAGGAACACATCAAATACCTCCGATGTTATTGCTCTTCTCACCCTTCCACGTGGTCCAAACATCTTCTGATGGCCGAACTTGCCCATAGCCAACTCCACACCTCCTCTACGGGTATGTTGCTTTTCGAGGCTGTCACCAGGATTCCCCCCACCTGGTTTCCCGACGGCGGAACTGCCACGCTCCTTCCCTCTGTCAACGAGGCCGTCACTCAGCTCCATCGGGTCTGGAATCGGGTTCGACGGAACCTCGAAATGTCCAGAGATGCCATCAAGCGCCGGGCCGATCGTCGCCGCTGACCAGCTCTGGTTTATCATCCCAGGGACAGGGTGTACGTATCAGTCAAGGGACTCCCAGGCACGTCAGACAATCCCAAACTGGGGTCTCGTTTTGTGGGCCCGTTTAAGGTGGTACGTCGTGTTAATCCCGTCTCCTACCAACTGGCTGTGCCACACACCCTCTGCACTAGCCCGGTATTCCACGTCTCTCACCTTCGCAAGGCCTTCTCCTCTCCGTTGTCCACACCTGCCACCAGCCCTCCTCCTCCTCGGGACATTGACGGGGAACCAGCATATACAGTCAGGAAATTGTTGGAGGTCCGTCGCCGTGGCAGGGGCCTGGAGTTCCTGGTCGACTGGGAGGGCTACAGCCCCGAGCACCGATCCTGGGTTCCTCGCCGGGACATTCTCGACCCTGCCCTCATTCAAGAGCTCTATGATTCCAGGCCTGACTTGGCTGGGCCGTCAGGAGCCGGCCCTTCGAGGGGGGATTCTGTCGCAATTCCTGCTCGCCACACTAGCGCTACTCGTGCTAACGCCCCTCACGTCGCCACGGCAACGACTTCAACTTCCGGGGTCACAGCTGCACGTCCTGGGCGCAGAATATAAACACGGAAGTCACCACTACTCTTCGCTCGTTCATGGACTTTAGCCAGCTTCATGCTACCGGCCCCGCTCACTTTTCCCCGTCTGCGCCGTCTACGCTACTCCTGTTTTGCGCTAAGTATACGCTCGCTGGTTTTAGCGTTTTCCTCCAAACGTTCGGTTTTGTTTTCGTGTCAGTGCCGTTTGTTTTTGTACCGAGGTTTTTCTCCCCTCTGTGCTGTTGTTGCTCGAGCTGCACACGCCGCCTACGATCTCTCCAGCCCCGGTAAGACATTGGCTCTCTCCCTTTCTCCGCACGCATGCCGCTGCGCTTGTGGTTTCACTTTCTCGTCCGCTCCGGACATTACAGTTTGTTTAAATGCAATGTGCTCCAACTGGTCCATGTATATCTTGGTAGTACAAAGCATCTTGATACTGTGGCATGCTCTACTCTTTTCCTGAATTCTACCACCAATGCAAGTGCACTTTATATGCACACCAATGTCATTGTCTAGCATTTGCTAGTTATTATATTTAACAGAGATATCAATTTGCTTAAAAGAATGCTAGACAGGGCAGCACAGTGCCATAGTGGGTAGCATTGTGGTCTCACAGCTCCAGTGTCCTGGGTTTGAACCTGAGCTCCTGAGGGTTAATGTCTCTGAGTTTCATATGCTCTCCCTGTGTGCCTGTGGGTTTCCTCCTGGTTCTCCTGTTTCCTTCCACTGTCCAAAAACATGCACGTATGCAGACTAGTTATGCTAAATTGCTCGTATTTTTACATCACTACTACGAATGAAATCAACAGTGGGAGGTTGGTTTAACAGCCTTACCCTCCTCCACCGGTGATATAGCTGTAGCCACCCTTGCTGAGAGTATAACCATAGCGCTCACCGATACTCACAGCTTCATTAGCATCATAACAGCTCAGGTGCCGCCGTAATCTGGGCAGACTGGAAAGCCATCACAACACACATCACCACCTGATTTTTGTTTCCCAACAAGAGTATAGTCCCCATTAAAACTGGGACCAAAATATGTATAGTAAAATTTTTGCATTAAAAAAATGATAAAAAGTGAGTTTAACACTGCATCTGAGTTGTATTATTAAAGGTCTACTATGTAGGATTCAACCAACTGAATGCCCCTCCCTTACCCCCTCCCTTTCCAAGCATGTATTAGAACATTCTATCAATTTGGTATTTTGCATTTGTTTGCTTAATTATTGCCAATTTGTATTATAGTTAGTATTTTATATTTTTTACAGAAATTATTAGTTTTGCACTGCTAATCACCTTGCACTGTTATACACCTTACATTACATTACCTCCATTGGCACATACTCTATCATAGCTACAGCTCTCTGCAGTGGTTCTGATGGCTAGAATATCTGTTCACTGCTGTGTTTTTGTTATTCTTGTGTATTGGTGTTCATGTATGTGTCGTATAAACTACTGGATATGTACAGTACATTTCCCTCAAAGGGATTGATAATCTATGTATGTATGTATGTATCTATCTATCTATCTATCAGACTGTCAGGTGCCAATATTGTACTTCCAACTACTTACATTCAGGCTCCTTTGCATTTTCTGTGCTAAATAATAAGAAGATATTATTATTAATAAAATAATAATAATAAGTGGTGCCATGACTTCTTTCTATAATAAAGATAAATGATCCTGTATTTTTCATAGTTCGGTTCTCAAACTTGTTAGCCAGCTCCAACCAACACTTATTTCTTCTTCCTTTTCTTCCTTTCTTCTTTTTTTTGTTGTCCTTCCGGTGCTTCCATCTGGATTCATGCTGCCACTTGAGAGAAGGCACTCTCTAGAGGTTTGTCCATTCTGGGTTACTGTAGTGGCGCAACATAGCGGCTCCGTAGAGGTGGACCCGCACTCTATATCGATATAAAGAGTTCATTCTAAGCTTACAAAAACACAACAATTCATAGCTACAGGTAATTATACACTAATGAAAACCAACTTATGAATTCCCGAAATATATTATGTAATATATAATCCATTTCTGCTAATACATACCCTCAAAATCCTACATAGTGAACCTTTAACACTTTAGAAAGTGCTGAATCAAAACTACAAAGACTGGGACAAAATAAACACCAGCACAGTGTTAAAATTAACTCTTTCTAAGTTGATTTAGCACTATAGAATTTGCTGTGTGATCAGATGACAAAGTTGTGAATGTCTGTTCTTTACCACCACAGAGTCAGTGATTCTCTCTGGGTGGACCTGTTTTTCAGGTTCACATTAACTTGATTCTAGGTCAGCATGCTACAGGTGAGGGTTTTTTCTGTTTGAGGGACAGCGTGTACTTGGGTTTCACTATTACTGCTGGACGTGTTACCTTATCAACGTGTCATCATCTACTAGGAGCAGCCATGGTGCTTGAGTCACTTCTCCGCTGACAAACCTTTGTAAAATGGCAAACGTCTTTGCACAGTGCCCTGAGAACCAAATTGCACAATTTAAAATTTGATTATACAGTGTTGGTTTAAAAAAAAAAGTGCGTGTGTCTCTGAGTGTCTCTCTGAGTGTCTCTCTCCATTGCATGAAGCTGGTCAGTGTGTTGCATCAACCAAACATCATTTAGCCTCTGTGTGCAGGATGAGTATGAAGCTAGTAGGCACTGACCCAGGCAGCCATAATCCTGTATGCACTACATGTACATTTAACATTTAACATTTAATAAAATTTTGACAAAAGCAGCTCATGTTTTTTTGTTTTTTTTACTTAATAATGTGTTTGAGAATGAAATGCATTTTTTTGTCTGCCTCCACTGGGTCCACTCACAAAGTTATATATAGGTATATAGAATATAGGTTACTGCATGATCAAAATTTCTGATGACTGGCAGTGGCAGGTACCACATCTGAGAACTGCCCTGAGATCCTTCAGATGGGCAGAACTCAGCGGTAACCCAAAGAAGTGGGCAAATGGGTGACTTGGGCTGGGTTTCCACTTGGGCCATGGTGAGGTACATCCCCAAATTGATAAGACAGCAGAGATTGCAGACTGCCCAAGACACATGACCAAAAAGGCAGTAAGGCCGTTCTTGGGGTTCATTGGCTATTATACAGGTTTGTAGCAAATTTATAGGTATCACCAACATACAGACCTCACTACAAAGGAAGCACCAGATCTGGTCCAGTGGATGGAGATGTGAGAGTGGGCTTCTTTTGTGGGGCCCACTGTTGAATTCTCCTGACTTTTCTCTCCTTTTTCTTCTGCTGACAGACACGTCAGACTGATCCATTATGTCCCAGCTGGTGGAGTGGGAAGAGTGCCCCATACTGTACATCAGCTTGAACCTCTCCATGAGCGAGTGCAAGTACAGCATGTTCAAGAAGTAGTGTGTAGCCATCTAGTGGGTAGTCCTCAACCTCTGATTCTACCAACTGGGGCACCCCTTTACCCTTTGTTCTGATCACACCCCACTCCTATGGCTCCTTGCATGAAGGATGCCAATGCAATGTTGGTATCTGGTGCTTCTGCCATTCAAGCTAGAGAGAACACGCTGTATGCAAGAGATAAGGCCAAAAACCAATTCTGGATGGTTGTGATTTTCAGGCCCTCAGGTGGCACTGCATTAAAAACAGACAAGATTCTGTAGTGGAAATCATTGCATGGGCTCAGTAACGCTTCCAAAAACCAATGTCTGTGAATGCAGTTCATTGCTGCATCCACAAATGCAGGTTAAACCATACAGACCATGCAACCTCTACCATGCAAAGAAGAATCCATATATAATCATGTTCCAGAAATTCAGCCGCCTTCTCTGGGCCCAAGATCATTTATGATGCACTGAGGCCAAGTTGAAAACTTGTCTATGATCTGACGAATCAAAATTTTATACTCTTTTTGGAAATCATGGATGCCATATACTCTGGGCTAAAGAGGAGAGTGACCAACCGGCTTGTTATCAGTTTCAACATTTCAACATTTTATATGTTGTCTTTGTTCTATTTTCAATTAAATATGGGTTTACATGATTTGCAAATCAACGTGTTCTGTTTTTATCTATAATTTACACAGTATCCCAATTAAAAAAAAAAAAAGGGTTTGTAATGGCCCAATGAGGTCCATGCCAATTCTTTTGAAGGGGACCATGATCAATGGAAATGGGCGTAATGGCACTTTTGGGTTGACTGGCAGATTAACCAGCTGACATTTGTTACATTCCTCACACCACCTTTGAAATTTGCCATGAATGCCCGGCCAATAGAAATAGGCCATGAGCTGGATTAGTGTTTTATCCTGCCCCAAACACCCAGCCATGTGATTATGATGCGTCACATGGAAGAGCATTCCTTATGGCCCTTCTGTACTAATAATTGGGTCATCTCTTCCTTGGTTCCAATGCCCTGTATCACTTGTCCCACCCTCCGTGTTCCCCTGATGTGGAGCTGATATCGACAGCTCTGGCACTGCTTTTCCAGCCAACATTGCGCACATTCTACAACTTGCTTTGCTACTGCAAGCCCCACCCACATTTCTTATACTAATACCCAAAACACTTACCAATTTGTCCCAAGAATCATTGGATGGACGGGGCAAGGACAAACCGGCAACTCTACTCTATGTTTTTTCATCCCCATTCACACACCTCACATCCACCATTTTCCCAATGACCTGCATTGAATCAGGTTTTGATAGATGGTGGTCTAGTTACACTCAGAGTCCACCATGACCTGATTTGTACTCCCTTGACATGTGGAACATTCCAGCTCGATCGGGGGGAGGCCTGCGGCACATCAGGAATCTAGATCAGTGTTCCCACTTCCATGAGAGGATGCTGGTCCTGGAAATGCCCAGCTTCCCGCTGAACCAGCAAACCTGCCCAAGCTTTGCACTGGTCCTGGTGGACATGGATATTTCTACCTGTGTGGAGAGAGAGGAAGCTGGGGAAGACATCAGAGAAGGAGAAGAAGGGAAATCAAATAAAGTGGGGTGGACACCAGGTTCAGAGGCTGGATTTGGGGTTCTGGCACTTTGGGAGGTGCACCCAAACTTACCAACATTGATAAGATGAGAAGTTTAACATAACAGGATCTGGTACCTCCTCTAAGGTTTTGGTACCACTGTAGGACCAGGCATATGTGAAGGTAGGTGAGAAGGAGGACTCGGGAGATAGGTGTCACCAGAGACTTTGGAGATGCTTCGTAGATCGCATTGTTTCTTCAATAAATGTCATGTTACACTGTCAACAACTGACCCAAAAAGCAAAATAAAACACAGTCCTAATATTTTGGAGATTTCACCTCAATCAAGTTCACCAACAATTCAAGTTCATGCTCAGGCTTGGGCTTGTCTGTGCTATGCATTCTTGATAGAAGGTACAGTATTTTGTAAATACTGTGTAAAAGGTTAGTTTGTGGTGCCATGACCAAGATGACTTCTTTCTATAATAAATAAATAAAAATATATTATTGTAGGTATGTAAGCTTCCACTAACCATTACTAGGTGCCACCACTTCCTGCATCTTATGGGAAGAAGGGAGAAGGTGACTCCACCTGAGACCTCCTGGGATTAAAGCCCCCAAGAGACAGATTCTCTCTCTTTCTCACTCTTATGTTCAGCACCTTAGTGAATGGATGAAAAGACACCCTTTGCAGAACAAACTTGGTGGAAAACCTATGGTCTATATGCAGTAAGACTAGATTTCATTCAACAAAAACGCATGCATCTTTCATTTCTTATTACTTTATTTTCACCTGCCAAAGTGGTTGAGAGTAACAAACAAAGCAGCCAGGCCCTTCTGTGAACTTCAAATTGAGATCTCAACTTTTATTTTCCCCTGGGATGCAGAGAATCACAAGAACCCCACCAAGACTCATAATTCCTCAGAATTCAAATCAAGTTTTCTGCGCCTCTTCAGTCCAGTGCACCTTGGAGCATGTGAGTTGACCGACGTGACTTCAGGCAACATATACAAGTAAGAACAATTTTTAACGAGACTGAGCGTATGGGATTAATAAACTATAGGAAAAATAATTTGTTTGATTTGACATTTGACATGATCCCATTCCACTGGAGTTCTACGGGTCAATTAGAGCTAGAGCGTCCTATGAATCAATAACTGTTACAACCCTTATTCCAAAAAAGTTGGGATGTTGTGTAAAACATAAAAAAAAACAGAATGCAATGATTAACAAATGCTTTTTGACCTATACTTAATTGAATACAATACAAAGACAAGGTATTTACTGTTCAAACTAATAAAATTTATAGTTTTTTTTGGAAATATACACTCATTCTGAATTTGCTGCCTGAAACACGTTCCAATAAAGTTGGAAAAGGAACATGTTTATCACTGTTTTACATCACGTCTTCTTTTAACAACGCTCAATAAGTGTTTGGGAACTGAGTACTCTAATTGTTGAAGTTTTCAAAGTGAAACTCTTTCCCATTCTTTCTTGATATACTTCAGCTGCTCCACAGTCCGGGGTCTCCATTGTCGTATTTTGTTCTTATAATGCACCACACAAATGTGTGGACTGCAGGTAGACCAATCTAGTACCTCATCGCACTCAGCACACGATATACTCTGTTCCTTACCGTTAGGTGACCATGACCATACCTAACAATCGGCCTTTTCTCTTCTCTCCCTCTCTCCCTCTCTGTCTCTCTGTCTGTCTGTCGAGCTGCACATGCTACTCCTGAGACTCCAGTGATCCTGACCCCTTCTGCTTTCTGGACCTGCCTGACCCATCCCGGTGTCCTACTCTTGGTTGGAGTCATCACTTGGAAACCACTTGCTCCTGTTAAATATGGCACCATATAAACTGCCTCAACCTAGAACTGTGAAGATGTTGTTGGACTGCTGTTGATATGAGCGGTTCTGCTACAATGGCATAGGACTCAAAACACCACGAACAGTCTTGCACTCTAAACTTGACCTTAGTATTAAAGGGCGTTAGTTGTAATTTCACTATACAGTGTGACCCAAATGAGGATGGGTTCCCTTTTGAGTCTGGTTCCTCTCAAGGTTTCTTCCTTTTGCCATCTCAGGGAGTTGTTCCTTGCCGCCGTCGCCATCACCACAGGGTTGCTCATTAGGGAAATATATAGATAAATGCATAGATTCATAAGTTTATATTCAGAATTTAGATACTTCTGTGAAGCTGCTTTGTGACAATGTCTGTTGTTAAAAGCGCTTTACAAATAAAATTGAATTGAATTGAATAGTACCTACAATCTTTTACTATGAAGCCATACTGTTGCAACACATGCAAGATGAGGCCTGGCATTGTCTTGTTGAAATAAGCAGGGACGTCCCTGAAAAAGATGTTGTCTGGATGGCAGCGTATGTTGCTCCAAAACCTCTTTGTACCTTTCAGCATTAATGGCGCCTTACAGATGTGCAAGTTACCCATTCCATGGGCACTAGCATGCCCCCATATCATCACAGATGCTGGCTTTTGAACTTGTAACAATTTTTGCACTGGTAACAATCTGGATGGTCCTTTTCTTTGTTAGCCCAGAAGAAAGGATATCCATGATCTCCAAAAACATTTTGAAATGTGGACTCATCAGACCACAGCACACTTTTCCACTTTGCATCAATCCATCTCAGATAAGCTTGGGCCCAGAGAAGTCAGATGTTGTTAATATATGGCTTTCCCTTTGCATGGTCTTTAACTCGCATTTGTAGATGCAGTGATGAACTGTGTTTATGAACAACGGTTTTCTGAAGTGTACCCAAGCCCATTTAATAATGTACTTTATACAATCATGTCAGTTTTTAATGCAGTACCACCTGAGGGCTCAAAGGTCATGGGCAATCGTTGGTTTTCAGCCTTGCCCCTTACAGGCAAAGATTTCTCCAGATTCTTTGAATTTTTTGATGATATTATGGATTATATTATAAATTATGGATGATATTATGGTGAAATCCCTAAATTTCTTGCAATTATACATTGTTCTTAAATTGTTGAACTATTTGTGCATGCAGTTTTTTGGAAACTGGCGACCCTTGCCCCACAACAACGTCTCTTTCATACCTAATCATGATACTATCACATGTTACCAACCATTTTTACTTGGGTACTTGTTTTACAAACAGGGTTTTTTTTTCTTTTGTTGTGCCTGTACCAACATTTTTGGAATGTGTTGTGCTGATTTCAATAAAATGCATGCAGAGCGTATATCCATTGAGTAACTGACAGATGATTGCAGTGCACAAGTATACAATACTTGATGTTCTTAACAGCATTTTGGATTTCTTATTTTTTGAAAGCACACAGTAATATATGTCACAACCAACATACGTCCACTGCCACCCAAAATCAGTCCCAACCACAACCAGAATCTAATAGTTATGTTAGATATGAGCTTAGCAAGTCACATTAATTGTTCAAACAACACTGATAATTACCAGTTACATCTTGCATAGTGGTGCTGCCTGGTTGTCTTCACAGCCTAGACAGCTAATTCTAACCAGGCAAGGGCAATGCATCTGCAATCTGTGTGGCTAATGGGGAATTTCTGCTCAAAGGCTCTGCCTAGTAGAAACAGGCAACAATGGTCATATCCCTAGAAACTTGTTTTTCAGTTACATCAGAACACAGTGACACATTACTAGCCAAGTGGTGCCACAAAGAAATTACAAAGGTGATGACAAATTATGCTAATCCTTCAATGTAACAGCTCTTCTCCTGTCCATGATGCCCAGCTTAGCTAACACTATGTTCAGTACAGTTATATCTGATGCCTCATCAAAATGGCTGAATTCCTTCAGTAATATATTGATTGTGTGCAAAGATAAAGACTTGCGCGCTTAACACACTCTATTACTATAATGTATGTAAAATTACTGTAAAATAGTACAAATATGCACTTCGTCAATGAAAATCTAATCAGGTAACCATATATGCTACACCCAATAATATATTCCACTCCTGTAGGTGTATAATTAGAGATTATTGTAGTTAGATACTCCATGCACTGTGTTTGTTAGTCATTCCTAGTCATAGTTATTTCCATGACATACAGCTTCTGGATTCTTTTGGTTGGCAGTTTGGTTGGATTTCACCCTACTACTGACATTAAAAAGTTTTAGAATCCTGCTCCTGTACCTGAGAAAAATACCAGTACAACATACATGACCGTCAGTGTGACTTCTATGCTGAGAATGAACCACCACCCAGATAATATCAGTAGTCCCATGGTGGGCCATTTCCATTAAGAGTTAGAGAAGGGCTGACAAATTGTGCATATCAACACACAGGCTACAATCATTAATTTAATACCCAAGAATCCATCTATATGGTAGGTTTAGCTGATAAAATTGTCAGTCAGCATAAACTGTAGGGAATGGGTTAGAGCAAAATACTAAATAATAGCTGTCCACCAAATACTAGGTGGAGGAGGTGGAAGTGGGATGAGTAGGTCATTTTTAGCCCAGACATAGCACTGCATTTTTAAGTTAAACTGCTGATATATTTTTGAGGCCACAACAGACAAATTCAAAAACACACAACACAGCTATAAATACTGACCACTCTCTGTGTTGGGGACTCCCAGGTCAATGGTGGGGATGGCTGGATCAGCAATATCACTATAAAACTCTAGCAACTGAGCATCCTTCGCCCAGGTCTTCTTTACTACAGACACTAAGGAAAAAAGAATGCACAGAAAGACAGACGAGGAATGAACAGGCATAAATGAGGAATGAAAAGAAGATTAAGGATGAATTAGAGACACTCCAGTGTGATATAAGAAACTATATTTTCTTTTTTAATTATAAAATGGTCCTGGGAATTTATTAAACCAATCCTAATATATGTCTACAATTAAATGAATAGAAGTATGGTCATAATAATCACATCAAACTAATTCAACAGCCAAATCAGTAAATACCATCAGGATACTTTTTTATACAAGGACAGTTACACATGGAAAGAAACATACTTTTAGCTAATTCGTAGTGTTTTGATTGGACTGAGTAAATGTGGAACCTTTTAAGCACGCTGAAACAGGTGCTTAAAAACAATTCTAGTCTTGTGAATAACTGCAATTAAATCTAGCAATTATGTCTGATGATTTTTACGATTGCTCCAACACATCTTGGTTCCATACTACAAAAAGTGGGCACCTTTTTTTATGGTCAAACTAACTGACTAAAATACCCAGTGTTATCTCTGTTCATGAGATAGGCTTGAAGAAAATTAAAGTTTTATCCCAAATACATGATGAAACAGGCTGAAATGTTGCTGACTTTTCAGCAAAATAAAATTTTGGGCTTGTCTAGGGGAGCTGTCATCATAACAAGTTTTGTGTCCACGCAGACACAGATCACAACTACAGATCAGGGAAAAGAGCCACTAAAGACACACAGTCTCTATTTCCTAGTCAGAAAAAGGCGGCCAGCAAAGTTGAGAGCTGATATAACGTACCTCTATCTTGGTGGAATTTCTGACAAGTCTTCACTGCTACAAAAATGTCCTCTGGTTTCATTAGGGCTCCCTATGGAGAGATGCACAGTATTAAAAGATCTGGAAGGACAGTGACAGCTATTAGATCAATGGTCTTAAAATTTCTTACAAATATAATACCAGTTGCTTCAGTTTTGCTCTATCCAGATCTTCATATGCAGAATTTACTGTATATGTACATATAAATTAAATTTTAACATGAACTACAGTGTACTTGCCATTTTCATTTTCTTATGGATGGATTGAAGAATGGATGGTAGGTAGGTAGGTGGGTACGTAGACAGAGGGATCGATCTGTCCTCTACAAACTTACAACTCTATGAAATACTAAAAAAAATGCCTAATCATGATAAAAATGTTTCTCAATTGTACGGAGTATAATTTTCACAAAACATTCATTAAAGCTCTGTAATGATTTGGGTACAATCTGTATATTCTAAACAAAACACCAAAAGCAATGAAATAAAATACATACGCAGCTTGGTAGGTAAAAGTTGACAGTGGTAGCACAATGCGCGGTGTTTGGTGAGCCATGAAGTCCAGAGCAAAACTCATGCACAGTGGTTAAAGCAGGTCCTCTTCCCTCCTTCCAAATGTACAGGGCAATCTATAGAAAAGTTCAGATCATTAGACTATTTAGACCATTCCATAGTGGGTCTTGCTGATGATATGGAAAAAATGGCAGAACTTTTATGGAACATACACGCATTAAGAAGAGTGTAACGGAAATATTACTGAGAAGGAAGGCACATGTTCAGGAAATAGGCAGGTATAAGAGGCAAGGCCAGACAGTTAGAAACAGCCTCTTGGAGCTTGAAATCAACAGAGAAGAATAAGAAAGGAAGAAGTAGAGCACTCAGACAGTTCTCTTTTAGGAACAGACAGTCTTATTTGTCCTGTAACAGAAACAGACCAAGGGAAAGGATGGAAGAAAGGAAGACAGAGCATTGTCTCTCGCCATCACCATATTCATATTCATTTTCTAATATCTGTATTCATACAAATATATGTATAAGTAACACAGCCTAAAATAAGGAAGGTAAGAAATAATGGAAGCCATATAAATGGGCTAGATGAAGAAAAGATCATTGAATGACCATTATATAATTGTGAACAAACAGAGATGAGAGAGGAGAAGAGAAGAAAAGTGTATTATTCTTAGTCAGAAGAGAATTTTTAAATATGACAGAAGCATTACAGAACGAGACAGACAAATCAATTCATTAATTCATAAATGCCTCCATCCTCAAAATCTAAATTCACACCAGCCTGAGACAACAGAAGTAATGGTAAAAGTCATGGGAATATTCAAAATCTACTAAACGGAAAAAGTTATAAACAAAAAAAAAATGCTTTTCCAATAAGCTGAAGGCAATCAACCAAGTTAGCATCAATTTCAAGTTAGCATCTGAGCTCAGAAAATGTGAGTGTTTTTGACAAAGTTTGTAGAAAACAACTGTTTAGTTAAACCCCAGCTTTATTTGATTCACAAATAATCACATTTCAAAATAGATGACAAATATTGAAGCAGTCATCCAACAACAATGCAGCCTTAATTGGTAAGGTTAGAGAAATGGAGCTAGTTTTGTTTTGCACTGGATGCTGCATCAATCTGAAATCCAGGGGTGGGTGATATGAAAAAAATATATTAGAATGTTTTTCAAACACAATATGTAAGATATTCAGGTTTCCTGGCAGAGTACCAGTAAAAAAGTAGTGCCAACTTTTTAAAATAACTATAAAAAATGGTAGATGTTTTATTTCAAATAAAATATTTCATGAATTATTTAAAACCGAAAAAAAATGAAACATCCAGTACAAAAATATATATTAACATCAGCTACTTGGTAGAGTGAGGCAGCATACTGACAACACTGTCAATATGCAAAGCCCTGCTACAATATTATATTTCCTAACATCAGACCTGGACTTTTTAGGACAAACATACCTCATGCTTAAGGTCAATGGTGAAATCTGATTTGGGTGGCTCATGCTTCACGTAATCAGCTAATCTGAAATGCCAAAGGAATTAAGTCATTTGACATTTACTCTGTGTAAATTACATATAAGCTTTTCTTTAAGGCAAGGAAGAGCAACCAGACGAACTCACAGCCTCACCTTTTAACCAAAGAGCAGCTGAGGGCCCAACCAGCAGCAAAATCAGGGTAGCTGAAAGTAGTCAGCTCATCCGAGAAGGCATAGTGGTGTATAATAGTCGCACCAGCATCGGTAAGAGCTCTTCCCAGAAACCACTCCTGTTGGGAGACAGTTATCTTTTACAACACAACATTTTATTGCATTTCACCACTTACACTGCGGCCAACACAACAAGTTCAAATCTTGAGCATATTATCCTTCATCTCCAAGTGCAGCAGAGCAGGGTCTAGGCATGCATAAAGCTAGTGTTTCCCTGTGTGAGGTGCTTGTTGTCCATGATCAGTTTTTAGCCATTTCAGGTGCTGATATGAAGAGAAACAATATTTTTACTGGTGTAGACGTGAGTCAAATTATCTTCCATATCTGCCTCTGAGAAGTGCTAAGGTAGCTTTCCTTGAGCCTTACCCCATGAAGTAGACCAGAGGCACTCTCAGACACCTTCCAGGAGTCTGACGGTGTGGATACCCCTACTGCCAGATCCCTTGTGAGCATTTGAACACAGAACTAGAGTATGGTGCCATAAAGGTGCAAAACAAGCTATGCCTGCTTTGTTATTCCAAAACCTGCTTGCTGTTTTCATGTTCCTGCATCCCTGCATGGTCTTTTGAGAAATACAAGCCTCTGAGTTGCATGGTGTTAGCTTCTGGATCGTTGATTTCGGCTAACCCATACTGCCACCAAGTCTATGGAGTTGTCTTTAGGGGCCTAAGTTTAAAAAGTTAGAAACCGTCCTTACAGTAGGTCTATTTGTAAACCTATTTCAATAATTGACCTGAAGAGAAGTTAATTGTGAAGTACCTACTGTATATATAATTGTGCAACATCACATGAGCTAACATTTCAGACACAATATGGTCAAATATTTTGGTTTTTTTGCTCCTTCAATGAAAATAGTTCCCAAAGATGCCACAGCTGGATAGAGAGTTATGATAAATGATTCAAAATATCCAGGTAAATCTTGGCACATAAAGTATGAGGCTGAAAACCAACACTGAATTCCCGTGATCTTCAAGCATAGTGGTAAACATGTCTATCTTCATGTATTGCAGACAAAATTCAGTGAGTGTATTTACAAAAATCAATAAATTTCATCAGTTTAAGCAATAAAAATCTTGTTTTTGTATTGTATTCAAATGAATATAGGCCAAAAAGAATTTGCAAAAGGGATTTTGTTTTTATTTAGGTTTTACACAGTGACACAACTTTTTTGGAATTGAGGTTGAGATGTAGAAGTGTATTATGGGTGATTCTCATTTGCATCCCACTGAAATTACATTTATTGACAATACATAATAAATAAATAAATATATATA
>JAQQZU010047086.1:0-20853 GCA_030068025.1 Parauchenoglanis punctatus | reverse complement strand
GTCCCCCTTTGTCCTGCATATGCGTTCCGCCAAACCTAACCAGCCAGGCAAACTCTGTAAGCCTGGCATTCGTGACAATCTGATTCCAGGTAAAGTTATAGCATTTTAAAGCCTAGTTACCCTTAAATGTGAAATGGGATAAAACTGCATGTAAAGAAGCTGAATATTTAAAGATTTCATTCACATTCCAGTGAAAATCGACATTTGTAATATAATCTACTTAGAACTCATGGGTGTCCAAGCTTATCTGAAAAGGGCCAGTGTGGGTTCAGGTTTTCATTCCAATTAAGCAGCAGCCACCCCTGATTCCACATGTTTAATCAGTTGGCTTTCAATAGAATCAGGTGTGGCTTTTTTTTTTTGGAACAAAAACCTGCACCCACACTGGCCCTTTCTGAAAAAGATTGGACACACCTCTGACTTATGGAAAAACACACTACTACCAAAATTAGAATTGTAAATATATAATGGAAAATGCACTATCCACTTGTTTATGAGCAATATCCTCATCATCACCTGAGGTACCTGTCACTAGTAGCATTTGAACACAAACCTCATAATTATCTCTTCACTTGAATGATGACTTTCTAAACATCAGTGAGGATAAAATCCTTGCTTAATCTGTTTTGTTGGTTAAATTTCTTTTTAATAATATCTTTTTATTAGTCATTTGACATTATAAAACTTCATCTGCTGTCATCTGTACAGACTGTGTGATTGATGTATTGTAGTACAGAACCAAAAAAAGCAAAAAAAAAAAAAAAGGCTTATTGTTCAGTATTCATGAGTTCCAATACCTTGTCGTTCAGTTACACCTTAAAACATATTTTATATTCATTCATATTTTATGTTCTTCAAAGTAGCCACCATTTACCTTGATGGCAGTTACACCTTAAAACTTAAAACCTTATTTACACATGAAGGATATTTTGATGATGCTAAACAGACATGTGAATGTATTAATTTAACCCAGGTCATCACACACAATATTGCATATTCATGAATAAGAAAAGGCCAGTGAGATATGCTCCTTTCACAAAGGGTTAAAGCTCGGTAATATGTCAGTAAGGAGATGCTCAGAGAATCTGAAGAGAGCAGCTGTGTATAATCAATACAAAATGATAGTGTCTCGGTGACAGAGGCAGACAGCATGAGAAGGGCTCTTGTACACTGAAGTGGAGACACAGAGTTGATTATGAGAGGCCATACCTACACCCTTCATCTGACTCACCTCTCCTACACAACTTCTTCTACAATCTCTTTTTCTTCACCATGTTTTGCTACACTGCAGTGAGATTTAAAAGAATGCTAATGAAAATGCAAATGAAGGACTGAGTAAAAGACAATCGCTCCTTTGATGCTTTTGTTTGACTGTTAAGTGCACTGATATAATGTTAGATGACATGTTGGGGTTGCTTAGAAGGTTTGTCCAAAACTTGTGTCAATCACAGAGGTCTCTAGAGGGTAACAAGATTACTGGTGAACTTCCTTACCAGTGTGTAGGGAAGTATATTCTTGCTGACACCATATTTCCTTAAGTAACATTTTAAGCACATTGTGATGTAAACCCTCTAAATGCAATGACCAGTAAGAATTGCCACTCTGCATGCAAGCCAAGACATTAAAAAAAATCATGAAACGTCCATAAGATGCAGCATTTGGTATAAATACCATTGTCATATTGGCATTGTACCCAATGGACCTCATGTGCACCTTGGATCTATTTTTCATTTTGTCTGCTTTCACATAGCAGATGCTTAGTTGAGTGGTTCTCCAACCATACTACATTTTTTACCACTGAGCTTGCAATAGATTTTGATTTCCTTCCATAGTGCCACTGTCCACTGTTTAGCTTATTACATTCCTGACTGCTACGGACCCTTTATGTCTCCGTTCTACCTTCCCACACTTCACCATCTAGCTGACAAATACATGTCAGGTCACACAATTAATTGCTGTGAAGCTTGATTAATTTAGAATGTTATAGCCGCACTGTCACACCAACATCAGACATTATCTTGCCACCATTCAGATTCAGGAAGGTAACTATGTGCAGTACCATCTGATGCTAGGATTGTTAACCATTGACAGTAGTCCCTTTAACAATGTGACAATAGTCCGCATTGGCTGTTGAATTTAAGGACATTTCAGAAGCTGGTTCTCAACCTGTGATTAAACATCACAGACAGAAATGTATACTCAGCTCAGTGAGAGGGACATCGGCTCTGACTCATTGGAAACACAAGGTTTTTCTCTTGAAAGTTATATACCTGGGAGCAGTGCCCCATCAGAGAGAAATGAATGCCTCCCTCACTTGTTGGTCGGCAGTGTGGTGTCATAAAAACAGAGATGCCATGTAAAGCCAGTGTTAGAGTAGAACAACCACCCAGAACTAAGAGAAGTCTATCTAGTGCTCAAATTGTTAATTCTTGCCACACACTGGTCCATTCTGACAGCAATCATGATGGTAAGGATGTTCATGCATGGTCCTTGCATGGTTAGTCTCATTGAGAATAACTCACTTGCCATGGTGGCATAAAGATGCAGTATGTGTTTTATTGCACATACATCTGGGAGAGTAGCATGTACACGCAGAATTGGTGTCCCATATATGAGCAAAAGGTGGACCTCTTTACAGGTGCCAAATGAGCTCACAGTTGAATGTGGTTCACACTGGTGGACCTACATAATCCTCTTGTCCTCACCTTTTTGCAAGAACCCAACATGGAATCTTACCCATGTACTGGCATCCCTTAAGACATCCCCTGATGAGCTGTCATGTCATGAGTTTTGTGCCATCCTATCAGTGGCAAAACAGAGGTGGTCATTCTCTAAAGTGTTTAATTAAAAAAAAAGAAAAAAAAAACCCCAAAAACCTGAAAATGGTTATGCCATTGGCACTCTTTGGTCTCAATGACACTAAATCAGCCATTGGTAAGTTTACACATACCATAGATATCAACTCATGCCAAAAGAATTATTTTACAAAGTGCAATTTTTGTGACAGAAAAATCAGGTTTTAAGAGAAGAATTGTTTAACTCTTGCATCTATTTACTTGTTTTTTGTTGTCCAGTTTTTCCAATTTTGCCTAGTCTTTGATTACCTTATTCACCTCCTTTTTGAACTTTTTCTCTTCTTTTTGGATACTGGTTTTGCTTGACATTTTTGGGGTGTTTATCTCTGTCCTTTTGTAAATCAAAGCTATTACCCATCTCTCCAACTTTTACGAGTTCATGTCCATCCCTGCCCATTCCCACTCCCCCCTCATGAAATATGTTTCTGCTTTGGGTAGTGTGAAATGAATTGGACCAGATAGAAAATAAACTAAAAGAGACTTGGCATTTGTTGTGCCCTCAAATCATTATAGAGATAGTTTACCATTCCTGGATAGAGTTATAGTTTTGGACTAAACATTTATTTAGAATCATAAGACAAACTTTCTGTGATTCCTCTCTGTATTTGTTCTCAATGTTTCTTTAATTTTGCATCGCACATGACATATCTCTATCTAAATGTTACTTGAGTTCACAGACATGGGAAGATTTGCACTCAATGTGTGTGTTTCTTGAATTTGTTTTCACTTTTAGTTGGTGCAATGTTTTGCTCACAATTTATTAGCTCCTCCAGCCACATAGTATGCAAGTGGAACTGATTAGTTTGTGCATAACACCATGTAAATGTAATAGTTAAATACAGTATTGAGATTAATGCTAAACAAACCCAGCGTTGTTGGACCGTGAACATCCGCAATGTTTATTTAAATCAGCAGCCCTGCTTTACCTTTATTTTCCTCCAGAAAAAGACAACAGTAAACAATATGTACTGGTGGGTTTAATGAGGACTATATATTGCTTCTCAGCACTTTTATCAACTCCAGACCTTTTATCTCTTTAATATATCATGAAATAATGTGGAAACAGGCCAGACCAGGTTCCCTCTTTTTTTTCTTTTTTCTTTTTTTTTTTTAACTTTGGAGTTTGGATTTTTTGCCCAAGTATTGTTTTTTTTTCTTGTTCTTTCTTGTTTTTGTTCAACAGTTGTTGGCATTATGGGTATACTGTAGTTAATGTCAATGCATTCATGCCCCTTTCAAGGAATTTCATCCATAGATATCCCTGCTTGCTTCTCTGTCATCTGAAAAATCAGCTGTCCAAGATGGCATTTTGATAACCCATGAAAATTAATTAATTAAACACATTTGACCCAGTGTGTCTATTCTAGTGTATTATGGGATTCCTATGTCCCCCAGATCCCCCCCACAACCACACATACATCAGCCCTGCTCACCGAGAGAGAGAATGAAAAAAAACCAGCATGTTAAATAAGCCTCTACAAATGAGAGACAGGTGTGACACATTAATTTGCTCACTCCCCCACATTGCAGACATTGTGGATATGCTACTTTGACTGTTTGTTCCATTACATAATTCCAGTACAGTTACTTCCAATAGTCTGCCGTTTCTGAGTCATTCTCTTCCACACATCTATCTCTGTTGGTGGTAAATGGCATACGCCACTGAAGAGAGAATAAACAAGGCTGAAGCTCTAATACAAAAGATGAGCTAGAATATAATAGAATGTACTGATAAAATAGCTATACCTAATAAAATGGCTAGGAGTGTGAGTGCATAATGGACGATCAAATGGAGTTTGTGAAGACTATATTGAACGCACATTATTCAGATGCATAAAGTGTGAATTCTGGCACAACAAATGCCTCCATGTTTCATTTTGTTTCATTTCATTTTATTTTATTTTGTATGGCAGGTGTTCTCCTCCCTGAAAACCTGAAACCAAAATAATTATTTACAGGTACACCCTGACCAAAATTATCAACACTATACAGTACTGGTGTTAACTGCAGAACCCCAAACAAGTCTGTCTAAGCTGCAACATATCAAGAAGACCTACAGTGGGGTCCAAAAATCTGAGACCACATTAAAAATCTGTGATTTAAATATAAAACTGGAAATATCTAGAAATTTATAATTTAGAAAAATATTAACAGACATTTTTAGAATTCTGAAAATTCTAAAAGGAACTGTACAACATCCTATTCAGTATTTACAATGTCTAGGACAATATTTAAATTTAAGCAAATTTGTGATATTGACCATGTTACATATTGGTCAGATTTTCTGTGAGCCTGATCCCTTCTACTAAAGCACATGGTCAGACGACAAGCCAATGATTTGATCTAACACGAATCATTAGGTTTTATACAAACGTGTAGAGACCATGCCAGCTCGAGTGTATGCTGTCACTAAAGCAAAAAGAGTGTGTACTAAATATTAAGAAATTCATGTAAATATTTTTAATATCTACTTTTATCTTAAGTTGTTGCTGATAATAGCATTTGTAATATAAACTTTTGTGTAAAAAGAATTCCAAATAGTACCAAGTTCAAAAATGGACCCCACTGTATACAACTGTAAATAATAAATTAGGACATTAAAAACACATTGTAAAAAAAAAAAAATCACTATGTGTATGATTTAATATACCTTGCACATGCATTGCAGTCTGCAAATAACTTTTAAAAAATCTCCATAAAGCATATGTGAGCAACTTGGTCTGAACTAGAATCTTGAAAGTATTTGTACTAAATAACTATAGCAGCATTTTCCAGACTTTCCAGATAATTAAAATGCTAATTAGAAAATGTATGAAGATGTATTTGCAGTTTCCATTATAAGTGTGAGTTAGGACATAATTCAAATTCAGCTGAAATATGTGTATTTGCAGTTTTGTTTATTACAGCCAAAATTAAAATGCAAATGCAAAGTCCAATACATAACAGAAATGATTATGCCATATTGAACAAAGTGATAGCATTTCTTCCATTTACTATTGAACTCTCTCTTTCGCATGCTTCAACTGAAACCTCCACGATTATGTTTGAATTTGCATTTCATTGAAGAAAATCAAACTCTGTGGGGTGGGACTCAGTAAGGGTGTGGAGCACATTTCAGGAGACGTGATAAAATTGCTATAAGCTTATGGCAGTAGTGGCACCTTCTTTTGTAATGCTAAAAATATGGAAGTAACAACTGCTTGAGGAACATTTTTATCTGTTATCAATAAGGAAAATTCACTAGAAACAGATCTCTTTGTGTTTTGGGATGAAGGGAGTCTTAAAAAACTGTGAGAGTTTGTGGGTTTGCTGACTTTTCAAACATATGATTTAAGTCACAGGTTTTAGGTTAGAGAACAAGATTTTCCATATTTGCATATCAAAAGCAGCTAAAAACCAGCCCAGAAAGTATTAACATAATGCAGTTTTATGTTTGTGTATGTGTGTGTGTGAGTGAGAGAGAGAGAGAGAGGGAGAGAGCGAGAGAGAGAGAGTGAATAATTTAAGAGCAAAGAATGATATTTTGAAGAGCATTAAATTAATTTGGCAGAGTTGCTCTTATTAAAAACTAGTAATAATTATTAAATATTAACCACTAAAATCTTTTTACTCAATCCTTTGTCCACAGTTAGTTCTGAGACATGTATAGTGCTCTCAAAGCCAAAATATTACATCATATATAAGTCTTGTAGTAAGTAAGTAAGTAGCTTGGATGAAGTATGCAATACATAAGGCTATTATTGTACTGTCTCCTACTCAGCCATAAACAGTAAGCATCTCATGCTATATTGTTTGCAAATAATGATTCAGGTTGCCTTTTCTCAGCCTCCCCAACAGTGACCAACACATAAACCTAAACGCATTAATAAAATGATGTTTTGCTTAGGCTGTACCCAGTAAGGTAGAATACAAAAGAACCCTTGAACTAGACATACAAAACAAAATCATAAAAAAAATGCTGATAAAAATAAAATAGGGAATTTTAATGCATAGTAATGCTTGAATTTAATGCTTAATGTACAGTACTTATTAGTAATATTTTAATATATCTTTTTCCCCTGTTTTCTCCTTGAATAAAACACAGTTGTTCAGCAATGGCCTGTCCACATTTTGCCCACAGTCACAGAATCCACCAAATTAGGCAGTTGTGGTTTCACTGTTGGGGCTCTCTTCCTTTTCTTCAAGGCTATTTTATAATGCACTACACATGAGGTAACCCACACAGAGGCACAAATATGAATCATGTCTATTCATTCCATGGACTGTATCTAATTTTGAATGTAATACAAATTCTACATGCAGGTGGTGGCCCGTCATGATCACAACAATGATACAATCTCTGTGTGCTACTAATAGCCTCTGTGGGTACACTCAGTCTCTGGTTTAACATTAAACTGCCACAAACATGTGCCACAAAGTCTTGAATGCAACCGAAATATGGAAGTTGTGTTTTTGAAAATTCACCCAGCAGAAGTATCATTTTCCTGGTGTAATCAATAGGGATACAGTCACAGTCTTCCTCCCTAAAACTTCCACCTCTAGGCAAACCACCTCAGTGGTCAATTCTTATAAAAGAATTATTAAATGCATTTTAACAACTCCCACTAGTGATATATGGGTTTTTTGCCAGGAAATTACAACATAAGGGCTCTATACAAAAGAAATGCAGAACTACTTGAACAGGACATACAGTACACAATTCTTCAATTAAATTGGAAACAGAACAAATTGAAGTAAATAAAAATATCGCTTTGTCACACTGAAGTGTGCTTTTATGCATTGCTCAAATGTCTTAATGTCACTTTTCCTTTGTGAGCTCCTTTGTAGAACAGCAAGGTCTTTTGCATTTAAAAAATAATGGGTCAATAACTAAGCAGTCACTAAGCAGGAATGAATGTGCAGTTCTTCATTACCACTAATGCCTATGAACTTCTAAAAACTACTGTTTAATAACTCAGTATGATAGTAGGAGTTCACTGTTAACTAAGCAATAAATACTGAGTCTTACATCTTTTCTCAGAACTACTAATTAACTCTGGCTCTTTAATAATAACTACTGATTAATTACTGATGACAGAAACATTAATTCTCAATAGCTAAGCCTTAATTTGTGTAATTAAAATAACTCTGTGTCTAAAATGTAAATGTCTGTATGAGTTATAATAGGTCTCCTCAGCAGAGCAAATACTTTCCTTTAACATACTTTCAAAAGTGTTGTAAATTATTTACTTTTCTATTTATTTATTTACTTTAAATGAATACTTCTAAAAACCTAACACTTCAGAGATTAGAAGTGAATTACCACATGTAATACCACATAACACTGAAGAACAATAGATACTTCTGTCAAAACTATAGAAGCACAAAGACATCTGTCATTAGTAATAGGAGATTTGCATGTATGTGTATGCATCAGTTTAAGGGTCAAAACCAGGAAGCGCTGAAATTAGGATATGGAAATCAGGAAACCTGGAAAACAAAGTCTTTGCAAAATCTTGCTGTTGTTTATAAGTGTTTCAATGAGACAAAATTACAGGAGGTCTTAAACAGACAAACCAAAGTGTAAACAGGTGAGAATGATGCGGGAACATACAAATCACAAGGCAGGGACAGAAACTTAACACAAATGAAAAAAAAATACATATGACAATGTAAACAAGCAAATTGCAAATTGAGGAACATGAACAGAGAGAGGGATCAAAACAAGAACAGAGAGAGGGAATTTGTGACAGCACCACATTCACACACAAACACACACAAATTCACACACACTTTGGGGCATTTTACTTACTGGTGTGTTTTTGGGTCCTGGGAGGAAACGACAGCGACATGGGGAAAACATGTAAAACACTGCACTGCACAGACAGTAACTTAACTCAGGAATAAACCAGGAGCACTGGAGCTGTGGGTAACAATGCTACCCGCTGTGCCACAGTGCTGCCTGATCTGTTATATATGAAATAGATATCTCTCATGTGCTTCCTTGCATAGTGCAAAATCCGTGTAACTCCAGGAGGACCTCGCTTAGCATTTTAACATAACACTGAATAAAAAATACTGCTTACACTGACAGCCCTGGTCTTCAGAATGCTTCATGCATTATTCAGATTTAAGTGCATCACTGATACTTTAAATTTGTATTTTGTGATTCCAAGCTCCCCAGATTACATTTGAACCCTTTAGGCCAAAACATTCATGCTTACTTTAAACTGTGAACATTTTCAGAGGTGCTTCATATGAATGCAATCATTTAGTTGTCAAATTCTGTTTAGAATGAGTACCCATGTCTGTATGTGGCTTGCTTGCTGTTGCCCTTCCAGATAACTGACCCTCTTTGAGATCGCAATGATAATGGTTTTTTGCTTCTAGGGATGAAAGCTTTTGGGCAGAGATTTAATAACCAAAGGCTGATTCTGACTGTGAATCCCATCTCTTTAGCCTCAGATCCATTACCCGTGATCTTTCCTAACCAATTTTTAACACGCCCACATCCTGAGGGCTTATTAGTTTTCTCTATTTCCCATCCCTTCATATACTTCTTACATTTCTGTTCATCTCTCTCTCTTTTTTGTGCTAAATAAAGCTATTGACCTCGTTTCAGCATGACAGTCCTGTCAAATGCTGCAGCACAAGCTCAGACTTCCAAAGTAGCTAGTCAAGGCTACTTGCATCCTTTTCCCACACTTCTTTCAGACATTTATCTCAAAGCTATTGGTTGAGCTGCTTGTGATTCAGGAAGTGAAACTCCGTAAGTGATGTGTTTGGCTGATAAGCAGTGAGCCACTGTGGTACATGTGATTGTCATGGACAGATGAAGCTCACATTTGTGACCTTTAATGCCTAGAGACTTCACTGAGCTGAATTTGCATTGGATAAATGTAATTGATATGTTCTCTTTGCTATGGTTCATATTCATTCATTTATTTTAAGTAACCACTTCAGCCTGATCAGGGTTATGGTTGATCCTGGAATACTGAGTGCAAAGTGGGCGAATTTGCCCTGGATGGGTGAATCACAGGGTACCATGAATAGACACTTACACAATATTACCAGTCCACCTCCCTAAATGTCTTAGGACAGCAGCAAACATGAAAACATGACAACAGAGAGGAAATCCATGCAAATAAGGGGAGAACATGCAAAACTCCACCAAGAAAATAACTTCAGCTCAGGATCATTACTGAGGGTTACAGTGCCAAGTCACGTTTGGTTTCAGTCAAGCTCCAATTCCCAGAACTCACTGCTGCGAAGCAATGGTTGAAACCAACTCTACTTCCCATCAACTCCAAGAACTCAAACCAAGACTTCTGATTACACTCACCTGTTGCCCATTACACACGCTTGCACGCACACACACACAGTCTGGAGAGTTCTGGTATCACTAGTGAACCACTAGTGATGCTTTGTGCATTCTGTATTTAAGTTGTTATGGTTTTGCCTTTGGTTTGTCTGTTTGCCTGAATTCTCCTGAATTATCTCCTGAATTATCTCTTGAATTATCCTGCTGAAATACTCCTGCACCTGTGAATTTGTTTATTAAAAGAAAGCATAAGATTTTAAAACTATTTATCTATGAATTTATCTTGCTTTAAGAATTTAGAATAAAGAAAGTAATATAATTATTTAATTCAGGTGCAACCCTGTTGAAAATTAGCACACCTTTCAGCAAATTACTGTGATTACAAACAATAATTGGTTTTTGCATTGGTCATAAAGCTTTGACCATCTTTCACTCAGTTTCAGTGAGCTAGATTTCAGACAGCAAACGGATTAGCTAAAAGACCTTTCAGGGAATAACACATCAGAGTTAGGTTACGTTTAAACATAAGTATGGTAAATTATTCATTCTAATCATATTCATTACTCAGACTTTGATTAATATCTTCCTTGTCATCATTGTCCAAGGTATCCTTCCCAGGATTTGCTCAGCCTTTTACTGCTTCTGTGGAAATTCATCCATCTACCTCCTCATTTAATTTCATATGTTCCTTTGGTTTCTGTTGTGTCTGACTCAAATCTTTCTTGTGATGGAAGACTAATGAGGAAAAATATCAATTTAATCTTTGTCACACATTTCTGAAATAACCATAAAAGGTTTAAGTAGAAAATCAGATAAACTATTGAAACAAGCAGACAGAACACACAAAGCTGAAACTTCAAAAGACAAAACACGAAACTGAAATACTGCAACACTGGTTGAAAGTGGCCTTAATTGTTTCTCTTTATGTAAATCATCATAAACCAATATGTTTTCTCATTTTTCTCAGCAGGACATGATTTGTTTTACCAGCAGGAAAACAGGGCTGAAAATTGTTTGAGCAAATAAACAGGCATTCTTGAAAAGAGAATTGGGAAATATTTAATTGAACTTGAATGAAACCCTAACACTTCCAAAGAAACCCCCCCCAAAATATCTTGTGCCATTATGTTAAACAGAACATTCTAAGGACATCAAAGTAGGACATTTTTAAAGACTAATTAAACATAAAAAATATAGATCTAGATCAGCTGTTATTATAGGATTCTCTTGACACCTTATATGTTATATCTGACTGCTGAAGGCATGGTACACAAAAAAAGCTTACAAAGCATGTAGAGCATCTTACAACTGAACACTAGATGTGTTCACCTCCCAAACATTAGCTGTACCATGTAAAACTGTGAAGGCCATCATCAACTAGTGGAGAAAATAGGGCACCACAGTGACATCACCAAGAACAGGGCATCCCTCCAAAATTGACAAAAGGACAAGATAAAAACTTATCAGGGAGGCTGCCAAGAGACCTATGGCAGGAATATCTGGCATGTACTGGTCACTCACTGCATGTGACAACAATCTCTTATTCTTCACAGGTCTGGGCCATGGGGTAAAAAGAACAACAAGCAAAACAAACAAAACCATCCAAGCCCAACGACATTTTGCTAAAACATGGCAAAATGTATGATTGCTTGATGAGTCCAGTGTACAACTTTTTTGGCTTATTTCTAAAAGGTATGTTTGCAATTAGAACATGATAATTTATCACCAAAAGAACACCAGGGTGAAGAATGGTGATGGCAGCATCATGATATGGGTCTACTTCTACAGCTGGGACTAGGGCTTTATTTAAGATAGAGGGAATTATGTGTAGCTACAAATACCAAGATAATACAAAAACCTTCAGGCCTGCGTTAGACAGCTGAAGGTAAGGTTCAATAATGACCCAAAATACACACCCAAAACAACAAAGCAATGGCTTCGGAAGAAGAAGATCAATGTTTTGGAATGGCCTAGTCAGAGGCCAAATCTACAGTATATCCTATTTAAAACCTGTGGAATGACTTGAAGATGGCTGTGCACAGGAGATTTTTGATAAATCTCCTCGCAATCTGATAGATCTGTAGCATTTATGCAAGGAAGAGTGGAATAAAATTGCCAAATCAAGATGTGTGAAAGTGGAAAGATGTGTGAAAATGGTAGACACGTAAACAAAATGACTGAGTGCTGTATTATACGCAAAGGGTTCTTTAACAAAGTATTACTTAAGGGGCTTTCACATTTGTGTTGCCAGATCATGTTTTTTCATTGTCTTTGTCCCCTAAACCATTTGTATTTGTTTTTCACATGAATTTAGTTGGTTGCAGTAATGAAATTAAAGGTTAGAAAAGATTTGACATTATTTATCTTGGTTTCATTTTTCAAATCACAAAAACTTGCAATTTTAACAGCAATTTTGTATCCACTGTCCATGCTAAGATATAAATGTTACAAAAGGTTTAATTTGCTTCTCAGATTTAAGTTTTTAGCCATAACATTTGGACTATATTCATGGGATACACAGTGGTGCAGTGGTTAGCATTGTCGCCTCACAGCAAGAAGGTTCTGGGTTTGAATCTGTTAGCAGATGGGGCCTGGGGGTCTGGGGCCTTACTGTGCGGAATTTGTATGTTCTCCCCGTGCCTGCATAGGTTTCCTTCCTCAGCCCAAAGACATGTAGATTAGGTTAACTGGCTGTTCTAAATTGCCTATAGGTGTGAATGGCTGTTTGGTTCTGTGTTCCATCCATCCATTATCTATACTGCTTTATCCATCCGGGTCACGGGGAAGCTGGAGCCAATCCCAGCATCTTCGGGCGAGAGGCAGGGTACACCCTAGGCAGGTCGCCAGTCCACCAAAGGGCCAACACAACATACACACACGCTCGCATTCACACCTATGGGCAATTTAGAGTAGCCAGTTGACCTAATCTGCATGTCTTTGGACCGTGGGAGGAAACAGGAGCACCCGGAGGAAACCCACGCATGCATGCGAACATGCAAACTTCGTTTTATTTTATTTATTTAATCTATTATAATATTTATTATTTCTAATAGGCTATAGGCTGTGTTAGAGTTTAGTTTAGAATTGAGTGTTCAGGAGATGGTCTTAAACGTTCATTACAGTCTAAAAGTCCAAACAGACTTTTTTAAAAAAATTAAATATCTTGTTAATACTCAACAAATCATGATCTTAATTAACGGGATGAGTTAACAAGATGTTAATACTTAACCACCGTGCGGCCCTGGTTCTGTTTTAACCCAGCTAATTAGAATTGTATATCACTATTGGTATGCCGGTTATACCAGTTGGCACATATCCCAGAGTGTGTATGTGTTTATTAATTTAAAAAAAAATTGAATCAAAGGAGAAAAATATTCTGTGAAATATGATGGTTCTGAGCTGCTGTGAGTTGGGAAGCATGTAAAATAATTCACAGTCAGAGCTGTTGGGCTCGATTTGGTGGGAATGTCTGCATGCACACATTCAATTCAGTTCAATTCAATTTTATCTGTATAGTGCTTTTAACAACAGACATTGTCACAATGCAGCTTCAGACACAGAGCACAGAGCAGCTTCACATAAGTACATAAATACTGACTATAAACTTATGAATCTATCTACATTTATCTATATATCCCTAATGAGCAAGCCTGTGGTGACGGCGACAGCGGCAAGGAAAAACTCCCTGAGATGGCAAAAGGAAGAAACCTTGAGAGGAACCAGACTCAAAAGGGAACCCATCCTCATTTGGGTCACACTGTATTACATTTTACAGCTAACACCCTTTAATACTAGGGTCAAGTTTATCACATAGCATCATCACAGTTCTAGGTGTATGTTGAGGCACTTTATATGGTGCCATATTTAACAGGCGCAAGTGGTTTCCAAATGATGACTCCAACCAGGAGTAGGACACCGGGATGGGTAATGCAGGTCCGGAAAGCAGAAGGGGTCAGGATCACTGGAGTCTCAGGAGTAGCATGTGCAGCTTGACAGACAGACAAAGAGACAGAGTGGGAGCGAGAAGAGAAAAGGCAGATTGTTAGTTATGGTCATTGTCATCTAACGGTAAGGAACAGAGAATATCCTGTGCTGAGTGCAAGCAGGAACTCCAGCAAGACTAGCTATGACAGCATAACTAAAAGGGAGAGCCAGAAGGTAACACAGACATGAGGGACCCCTGGGACATAAGGCAGCCAGCCACTCCACAGTCTACAAACCTGAGTGAACGTGTGAGAGTGGGGTTGACAGCATCCAAACATTCCAGTTTACCATAACATTCTATGCTGGGAACCCTCAAGATCTGCTCCTTTACCTAGTAGAAGGCTATTAACAAAAGGCTTGGCTAAACAAATGTTTTCAGCCTGGATTTAAACATTGAGACTGTGTCTGAGTCCCGAACACTAATTGGAAGGCTGTTCCACAATTGAGCGGCTTTGTAAGAAAAAGCTGTGCCCCCTGCTGTAGCCTGCACTATTCGAGGTACTAACAAATAGCCTGCACCTTTTGATCCAAGTAGGCATGGGGGGTCATAAAGGACCAGAAGTTCGCTCAGACACTGAGGTGCAAGACCATTCAATGGTTTATAGGTCAACAGTAGTACTTTATAATCTGTGCGAAATTTGATTGGAAGCCAATGCTGTGTAGATAAGATAGGGGTGATGTGATATTTTCTTGTTCTAGTAAGGACCCTCACTGCTGCAGTTTGGACTAATTGAAGCTTGTTTATTCACCTACTGGAACATCCAGACATTACATTACAAGACATTACAATAATCTAACCTAGCAGTGACAAAAGCATGAACTAGTTTTTCTGCGTCATGCAGTGACATCATATTTCTTATCTTCGCAATACTTCTGAGATGAAAGAAGGCTGTCCTAGTGATACTATCTACATGAGCTTCAAATGACAGGTTGGAGTCAATAATCACACCAAGGTCTTTTACTTTGGCACATTGTAAAACAGAAAGGCCATCCAGAGTTACTATGTAGTTGGGAAACTTACTTCTAACTACATGTGGTCCTAGTAATAGTACTTTTGTCTTATCCGAATTAAGTAGAAGGAAGTTATTCAGCATCCATTTTCTAATGTCCTTTACACAGTCCTCAATTTTATTAAGCTGGTGTCTCTCATCTGGCTTTGCTGAAACATACAATTGTGTGTCATCAGCATAACAGTGGAAGCTAATACCATATTTACGAATAATATTACCCAGAGGTAGCAAATATAAAGAAAAAAGCAGTGGGCCTAACGCAGAACCTTGTGGAACACCAACCTTCACCTTACTATGTATAGAAGAGTCACCATTTATATCAACAAACTGATAACAATCAGACAAATAAGACCTGAACCAGGAAAGGGCCGTTCCCTTAACTCCCACAACCTTTTCTAATCTATCAAGGAGAATCGTATGATCAGTGGTGTCAAAAGCTGTACTAAGGTCAAGTAAAACAAGCAGTGAGACAACCCTGATCAGAGGCCAGTAGTAGGTCATTTACCACTTTATCTAGTGCTGTCTCTGTGCAATGGTGAGGTCTAAATCCTGACTGATGCATTTCATGAATGCAATTCCTATGTAGGTATGAGCATAATTGCTGTTCTACAACCTTTTCTAGAATCTTGGAAATAAAAGGGAGGTTTGATATTGGCCTATACTTGGATACCTGACTGGGTTCGATATCAGGTTTTCTAATCAAGGGATTGATAACTGCTAATTTAAAGGAATTAGGTATATAGCCAAAGCTAAGGGAAGAGTTGATTATTTTTAGTATAGGTTCAGTTACTTCTGGTACTATCTGTTTGATGAAACATGTAGGTAAATGATCTAAGGTTAAAGATTTTGGTGTGGAAATTAATGAGATTAGTTCAGTCTCTTGCAGGGGTGTAAAACATTCTAATGGCTTATCAGAAATAATTATATTGTTGTCTACAGAGTTGCTTATCAGATTGTCTGGATTAAAATTCATAGTTTGCATTTTTTCCCCTGATATTGTCAATCTTGTCATTGAAAAAATTTATGATATCATTGCTACTGCATGTTGATGGTATGGACCTTTCTGTAGTGGTCTTATTCCTAGTTAATTTTGCTACAGTATTAAATAAGAATCTAGGATTATTTTTGTTATCTTCTATTAGATTGGAGAAATATGTTTATCGAGCAGCACTAAGGGCTTTCCTATAGCTCAGGAGGCTCTCCTTCCATGCTAATTTATATACTACCAATTTATTTTAACGCCACTTACATTCTAATTTGCGAGTGGTCTGTTTTAAAGACCGTGTGTCATCATTATACCAGGGTGCTACTTTATTATCCTAATTATCTAATTATTTTCCTTTTAAGTGGTGCTACATCATCTAGTGTATAGGGAAAAGTCGACTCTAAGCATTTAGTTGCCTGAGCAAGTTCTGTAGAGTCCGATGATCATGCAGTCAAAGTTGATAGTTCAGAGAGATCATTGATAAAATTCTGTGCAGTAGCTGACGTGAATGTTCATTTGTCACGATAGTTTGGCAAAGTGCATATATTATAACTAAGACACATTTTAAAAGAGAGGAGATCATGATCTGAGATAGTTTCAGACTGTTGAACTGCGTCGATATTTTCTATACTTAATCAAAAAATCAGTATTAAATCAAGGGTGTGACCACCATCATGAGTGGGTCCCATTACATTCTTGTTAACTCCTACTGAATCTAGAATGGACATGAACACTGTCCTCAGAGGGTCTTCTGGGTCATCGAAATTAATATTAAAGTCGCCAAGAATCAGTGCTTTGTCTAAAGTGACAAACAAGTTTGAGATGAAATCTGCGAATTCACGCAGGAATTCAGAATATGGGCCTGGATGTCTGTAAATAATAATTAGTGGAAATGACTGGACGGACTTATTTTTTAGTGGCTACACATGTTATGTTAGTATAGAGAATCTCAAAGGCATTAAACTTATGTCCAGGCTTTTGTGTGATGCCTAGTTTATAATCATAAACATCTGCAACACCTCCTCCTCTGCCAGGTAGATGAGGCTGGTGTCTGTAACTATAGCTGGTGGGACTAGCTTTGTTTAATGCTACGTATGTTTGATCCCTGTTTCTGTTAAACACAGTACATCAAACTGCTGATCAGTAATAATTTCATTAACAATAAGCGCTGTAAATGTAAGAGAGCTAACATTTAATAGTTCTACATTTAGATCAAAGCTGCTGTCTGTACATTCAGTATAATCCAGATTTATTTTAATTAGGTCATTAGAACAAGTTTTCTGAGCTTTTTTTTTTGTTTAACTCAAAAATTTTTTAGTTTAACTCAGGGAATAGACACAGTCTCAATATGGTGGAACCTGAGTGACGACTCTGTGCAGCTAGCAGACGGTCAGTTTACCCTGTTTGTCTGCTCCCTGGCCTTGGCTCTGGATTGTCACAGATTAACTAGGCCTGTCATGAGACTATTAGCTATGCTACAAGAAATGAGAGCAGCACCTTCCCGAGTGGGATGGATACCGTACCGCCCTAACAGGCCAGTTTTGCCCTCAAAACTACTCCAATTATCTAGAAAGCCCACAATGTTTTCAGAGTACCACCTGGACAGCCAGCAGTTCAGCGACCATAACCTGATGTAAGCTACATCGCCACGATATATTGGGATGGGGGCAGAGCATACTACTGCATCAGACATTGTCTTTGCTAATTTAAACACCTCTACAAAGTTACACTTAGTAACCTCTGACTGACGAAGGTGTATATCATTAGCTCCTACATGAATAACTATCTTAGAAAACCTGTGCTTGCCTAGGACCCTAAGATTACCTGCTATGTCCGGCACCCTTGCTCCCGGTATACACCTAACTACAGCTGCTGGTGCCCCTAAAGGCCTGGCTAATTTCATGTGCCTTAGGATAGAGTCTCCTATAACCAGAGCTCTTTCAGGTTTCTCAGTGGGCGCTTCACTGAGGAGAGCAAACATGTTAGGCACGTGAGCCTTAGCGTTAGCTTTGGCTCTGCGATTATGCAGCCAAGTCGTCACCCATTCGCCCTGCTGTGAGGGCTCTAATGCCAGAGCTGGGGGATTATTAACTCTGCCTGAAGCATCCAGACTTTCAGCTACAGGCACTACACTGCTCTCACTCTCACTAACCCTCTCTAGAGACTGGATGCTGCAATCTTCTCCGTCAGTGAGCTAACTAATAAACACTTATCACAAGTAAAACTATTACTAGTGAAGGAGGAAGAATGACTAAATATCCTGCACTCCACACACTGAACAAGCTGAAGGTTTGCCATGGTAAATGTTAAAAGTACCTTAGTTGAAGTTTTGTTGATAATTTTTTTTCTGCAGATCCGAAGGGGATGGCCTCCGCTTTCAGCGTTTAGACAGGGATAAAAATGAAAAAGAGAAACACATCATAGCCCAGTTCAGGTACTTCCTATGTCATCATCCATAAAACAAATTGAACTACAGATCCACCTCCAAATGGCTGGTATGACTTAACACACATCAGCAGGCATCATAATCCTTTTCCTTTCAATTGTCATTAAGCTAGATTGCTCATGGTAATGGGCCTTGAAGACTCATAGACCCCTACAGAGAGTTTGTAAAGTCACCCTGTAATCCTGAATATACAGCATGCTAATGGGATCAGAGAGAATGGATCATAACAGCTTTTTCCTTCAACAATGCTGTAGTGTTGTAGCTAGCACTCTACTGTTAACTGGCTAGATTGCTACTATTTTTTTTATCTAGCAGAATGGAGCACTGGGATAGATGTGCTTGCATTCATGGTGACCCTAACATCGAATTTGGGCTGGATGACCATTGGAGTCATGAAATAGTCCTGGGAGTTGTGTCCACTATGCATACTTGTGCCAAGTTCCAGCTAAGCGTCTCTTAATGGCACGGAACATTGTCAGTCAGTAGACTCAGAATGCATTTGGGCAAATGTTTATTTCTGCAAATGTTTTGGTTCAATCCACTTTAACAACTTTTATTTTAAAAAAAAGTTTGATTTTATGTTTGTCTAGACAAAATTATGTGATAAGTAATAATTGTGTTAATGACTTTTTTTAAATACCTTTTTTTGCACCAGCTTAGGGCCAGATGTACCAATATTCTTTGTTTACTTGGGCCAATCTGTTTTTACACAGATACAGTGCAGTGTACAGTCTGAGGACACAATAGTTTATTAGTCAAAATGTAAAAATACTGATACATGAATGGATTTGTTTTGTTATACTATTTAAAGGTGCCATAGAATGCATTTATTCAGTATTTTAAATTGTTCTCTGTCACGGCGTTCCCGCAGACGAGGACACAAGTTCAGGTTAGGAGACGGAAGTAAGAGCAGAAGTGTTGCTTTAAACACAGGGTGGCAGAGGTACAATGATGGCAGGCAGAAGAATAATCCAGGAAACAGACAAGGGTCAAGCTATCAGCAAACAGAGTAACACAGGCTAGATAATATACAACAATCCAAAACAGAGAGTACAAAAACCAGAACTCAAATACGGGAATAAAGGCTCGGCAATACCATACATGGAGGCTAGACTAATGTTTCGCAAAGCCTTAGCAAATATTAGAGCCCTTTTAAAGACAGCGTAATTGTCCGTGAATTGGATGCACCTGTATCCGATTAGCTGTGAACTGGGTTGGTGCCTTCTGGGTGTAGTAGTTCGTGTTTGCAATGCGGAAGTCAAATGCTGAGCAAAACCTGCTCAATATTGCTCAAGGTTTGAGAAACTGTCCAGAGTAACATGTGCAGAGCAAACTGAGAACCTCAAATTAAAGTTGTCATGGATTCTGTTAAAGATAAACATCAATCATGTCTTTTGACACTTTTGTTCCTTGGGAATGGTGTAAAATGTTCCAACATCCCCTTCACAGCCTGGAACAGCACATCTGTGCACATATTATGCCACTATTGTTGTTGCTGCTCTATTGTTGTTTTGTTCTTTACAATATCTACAGAACTGTTGAAGTTTCAGCAGTGCAGGTCCATGGTAATATTGCATGGGTTAATCATGGGCTGGTGTATGGGATGTTACACCAGCCCATTTTGAAGGTGTAAATATTAATGCGTCACTACTGTCACGTTATGTTATGTTCAGGGTTGGGAGGGTTACTTTAAAAATGTATCCTTATAAAATTACTAATTTCTTGCTAAAAAATGTAGTCAGTAACTTAATATAATTACCACAAAATTAAAGTAATGTAACTGATTATTTTCTGTTTCTTCTGGATTACCTCCATATGTAGATGACAGCATTTTCTCGGCTGGAGGACAATTTGCACAGTACGGTGATGTTCCCCTTTTCTGCTTTAAAGACAAAATAATGTTGGAATTTCCTTCCAAAGAAGACTTTTTTCATGGCCATAATGTATTGATGACTGTAGGATTAGCTATACTTTCACTCGAGACCAGAGTGGTGTTGTGAGACTCATGAAATGTTGTGCACATGTGCATGTAATAAATTGTTCTTATTTAGGGCTGTAACCACAAATTATTATTCTATTTTTTTAATTTGTTTATTTTTAGGGTGCTAATTGAATATCATTTCCTTGATTATTCAATTGGTTTAATCTTTAACAATATATATATATATATATATATATATATATATATATATATATATATGTCACGATTGGGGGGTTTGGCGGCCCACACGCCCCGGTGTGGAGAGGGCGGGGGGAAACTCAGAGTGTTTTAT